>JBBPQE010000408.1:0-21820 GCA_038092335.1 Boletus vinaceobasis
ATTTCTGAGGCGACGACACGAGCGCTTGTTCGCCCACTAAACTGACCGACGCCTGCGTCGGGGTCGTCACGGCAGACACATAGGACGAAAAGCGGGAGAGTGTTGGACTGCGTGCCACAGGGGTCTCTAACACGTTCTGAGCGGAGACTCGCCGAAGCATGAGATGTTGCACGACCAAGCGAACCCGCCGACATCGACCCCGCGGGATCGTAGCCGCGACGCTCAGCCTGAGTCCGAGTGTAAATGGCTTCCCCACCCGGACCGCGTCGCCGCGTCGCACGACGACGAGGTCAACATCTAGATCCGGCACAGGCTCTGGGATGATGAGGGGTTGTATTTGTGTACCCGAGACCGAGACCGAGGCGGCGGGGGACAGAGGGCGCGGGGCGGGGATTGGTGTTCCAGGTTGGGTACGGGGGCGGAAGGGGGAGCTGGATCTGAGTGCACCTGGGGGCGGTGAGCAGGGCCGGGATGCTGATAGTTGGGGAGAGCGAGGTCGGGATGGACTGGAGGGAGTGCCTTGTGGTGCGCGTTGGAGGTAGGGCGGGATAGCGGTGGGGGGCTGCGATGGTATTGATGGGGGAGGCTGTTGTGGGCCTGGAATTCTGCGCGAGAGCATCTGTCAGAGCATGGAGAAGTGGGTTGAGCATCCATGTTCAGCAGAGCATGAGCGATGGCGAGAAATGACACTCACAGAAGTCAATAGGCGTCCAGGTTCGCCGAATTTGGAGCGCCATGAGATATCAAGTCGGCCGAGGGGAATCACAGCCCCAGGTGGATGTGTGACTGGAAACGTCGGTACGTTGGTGGGGGAGAGGATGTAAATATATTGTCGAACGGTCTGGGGTTGCATGAGCGCCATCGAACCGGAAAACAATTCTTGCAAGGCATGCGTGCCGCCGTCCGAGGCGTCGGGGTCGGCGGTAGGGGCAAGGAGGCGATTGGCGTCCAACGCACGCCAGCCCTCTGCACATTCGAGTTCCATCCTGTCGAACCACATGGTTTCTTGTGTCATGTTTTGGATGTGGACTTCGAGGAATACCTTTTCGCGTTCGAGGGGGTGGAAGAGGGCAGAGGGGGATTTCGGGGCATGGACTTTGGTCTTGACGGACAGGGGATTGATAACCTATCCCATCGTCATGCGACCCTCAGCAGCACACACACAAAAGAACGGGGAGGAAAGACGAACGATAACGCACCGAAAACTTGTAAAATTTTCGAAAGTTCTGCAAGCTCGGGTCGTCCGACCCATCCACCGGTCCCGGTGCATAAGGATACCCAGGCGGAAGCTGATACGTGACCGTACACGCCAGCACGTGTTGACCGAGTTCCTTCACCTCATGATGCACGATATGCTCGAGCCCATCCCTCGCCACGAGTGTACATCCCGCTCCACCGAGCTCGCACAGGAGCGACTTGGAACTTGCGGTTTGCATCTCGAGGCGGACATGGACGCCTTGTACCGCTGCGTGTGTTTCATTGTTGACGGAGAAACAGCAGGAGAAGGTTTCGCCGAGCTGGATGGCACCAAATGCGGAGGGGAGGGTGAGGAATTCGGAGACGTGTGTCAGGTCGCGTAGGGTCTTGGGGTGACCGGGGAGCGGGGTGGTGCCCTGGAGGGAGAGGATCGATGCAGTGGAGTGGGCAGAGAAGGAAGGGGAGCTGGAGTAGAAGGGTTCCCAAGCAGCCGCGAGTCCGGGTTGCTATGAGGGAAATGACCATCATTCATGGTGAGTACGGGGTCGGGAGCGACTACGCACAGATACCCGCATCACCTTCAACGATAGAAGATGGCCTTGTCGGTCGATACCCGTCATGTTGGCACTTGCGGTAAAAGACAAGTCGTACGTATTACATCAGGTTCATCTTATCTACATACTGCAGGCATCATCAAAACAGTCTGCAGCTGTAGTATACACAGAACTTTTACAAGGATAGGCTTGCTGATCGACTGAGAGCTGGCCATGGGATCGATGTTATCGCAGGTGAGCTGTCTATCCAATCCACATATCCATACCATCCCCCCAGTCGAGAGTCGAGGCTCGCTAGGAAACGTAGCGATTCACGGAATCCAAGGCTTCGGAGTACGATGCACACGTTCACAGATGGTTCTTGCACGTCTTTCGAGCTTCAAGGATGGACCACATTACTTGTAATCAATGCCTATACACGCCCGCGATGCCATTGACGCGATTTGAAAGCCTTTGACGGAGGTCGCTGTCTTTGAAAAGATCCTACCAGTCGGACACTCTACTTACCCTCTGGCAAAGAGGGCACGGATTATGCCATCGAGAGTTCTCGGAGCGTTGTTTGTCTTTGCTATATTTCCCCCACGCGAGGAAGTAGCGTGTTCTGGGTGCGTCGTCGAAAACAAAGTATGTGGTGTAATGCGTGGGAAATGGCAAATCGGACGCCCGTGGGAAGAGGGGTCGTAACCCCTCCGTTGACAAACGATTTGCCCGGCAGTTCGACTATTACCTTTAGTTGTCTTGCGAAAGTATGCGAGCTCCAACAACTTCAAAGTCCAGGGGTGCCCAGAGGGCGATGTTATAATACATGCCAATAATCCGACGCGGTACGTGAATATTAATCGCTGATATTGACTCGTATCAAGGCCCCCTCGCCAACGTCCTCTTCAAGTCCATGTTCTGCTTCTCCAATGTCTGGATCCTCATCTGTGCCTCATACAGCTTCTTCAGCAAGTATCTCCGCCTCTCCATCGATGCTCGTCTGCTGTTCCATAGCGAGTGGAAAAATGTCTCGGGACCTGTGATTTCTTTTAGCGTAGCGAGTTCAGCTTCGCAACCTTTGATCGTATTGTCCGCACTGGCGATAAGTTTGTCGTTTACCGACATGTCTTGCGTTGCTCGGAAGACGGGGTCTGCGGCAGAGTTAGCGACGGCCTTACGGTGCAGAGGAGACTGATGGAGACACCCACCATTTACAAGTCTTTCGAAGACGTATTTGAACACTGGTTTTCCAGGGCGTATGGTGGACGGTCGGCCTGATCACAATGTCTCAGAAGGTTTTTTGCGCGCGATCCAAATGAATGCAACTCACCGTTCAGAGTCCCGATAGAGATCAACTCAATGTGTTCCATAGAGCGTAGAGCGAGTTCATCTCCCTTGAACGGGAAGTTTGCCAACACATCGTAATAAGGGACCTATGTGTTCAGATGGTCAGTGAGCCTTGTCCAGAACTTGCCAAACACGGTATAATTGGGAGGATTCACCTCTGCTTTCTGGGCGAGTTGCTTGAGCACGGTCCAGGCCTGCTCGCGTGACCATGGCAGACACTTGGCATCCTCGATATCCTCCCCAAAGGCGTTCTTCCGGAGCTCGCCGATGCTGCGGGAGATGATGTCTTCAACGGCGTCCTCGATGGCTTGACCGCTGCGGACTTTGTGGATTAGCTGGAGGCCATGGTTAACGTAATCTTTAAATAAAAAGGGTGGATCCACTAACGATCTCGAGATCGTTCGCGCGACCACCAAGGCACTCGATACTGGCTACCTCGGGTTTGGTCAGCTCAGCAGTCATCCCGGCATCACGCAGACGTTGCTTCACGAACGCCAGGGCACTGCCAATATCTGCATCGTACAGAGGAATAGAATTTAGAGGCTTTGATGGGAGAGCTGGTAGTAAGGACGATGAGTGAATCGTTGAATTATCGATGATAAGGTCATACAGCGTGTGATTAGCTTCGCGTTCTCTCTGTTGTCGCTAACAACGACAACATGTGCAATCTGAAATGAGTCGATCAGACATGGGAGACGTCTCGGAATGATCGCCTACCTTGTTCTCAACCAGGGTTGCCGCCCACTGGGTAAGCACTTTCTGCACCTCTTCCCTGTAAACGCTACCGCGCGTACCGTAGTTTCCAATGACGACGACGGGAAGCGCTGAAATGGCCTCAACCTCCTCTGCAGTCCTTTCCCTCCTTATAAGCTCGCCGTTCACTTCTTTCTCCTTTGCAAGCTCCTCCTTCATGAAAGCTTCGTCCTCCCCATCAGTTGTCATATCACTATCTTCGCCGCTGAAAACTTCATCACCGACGCCAAGCTCGGACATGATACCGTTTCCGGCAACGCAATCCAGCCTGCCATCGTGCCAGGTACCCTGGCGAATACGCTCTGTTCGGCGCGCTACCTCAATTTTATGGGCTTCCGCTTCGCGCTTCGCTTGGAATTCTTGCTTGGTAGCATTACGAAGTGATCGATTTACATCTATGAGAGCTGATCCAACTACTTCGAGGATCTGTTTCAGCTGGTCCGGGAGGGAGCTGCTAAAACCGGCTTCACGTGTGTGAGTAGAGGGGGGTTGTGCGAAAAGGGGAACGACTGACCTTTCTGACCGATAATGCCGGTGCTTGCGATATCTATGATGTTGTTAAGAGAATTCAGGAAGGTGAAGATGGGTCTGTAGCCTGTTTGTTGGGCTAGGGCAGCTACGAGTCTGGTGTCAGAGGTGGCTTTGTTCAGCTCCGCACAATCGATAACGAGAGTTTTCCTGTGGATATTATAAAGCGTCTCAGATGTCTGGAAAAACAGCTGGTAGCTCTACTTACCTGTCACTGTCTTCCAATACGGCGGATACCAAATGCGATTTCCCGCTACCCTGGGGTCCGTGAACAAATGCAATGGTTTCTGCGAGCTTTGTGAGCGACACCCGTAGGATATTGCGGGAAGAGAACAAACGTACGTGGAGGGTCGATCAGGTAGCCCCTCAAAGCATTTTCTGCTTCTCTGCGTTCCTTCCATCCACCTAGATCCGTTACTGAGGTATCTTCAGGTGTGGATGACAGGGATAATCGATCAAGAGCGTGAGTTTGCAGCCACTTGAAGAGTCCATACTCTTTTGGAAGTTCAGCCTTCTGAGGGTTGATTAGCAGGGAGTGGCAAACCTCTATAATCGAACCAATTCAATATCTTCCCTTCAATGGAGAGTGCACGAATAGGGTCGAAAACCTGTGCACAGTAGGTTAGTGCGTGACTGGAATATTCATTCGGTGCTTACGGTGTATGTCAACGTGCCAAGTAAAAAGAATAGAATGGGTAAGACTATTCTTGGATGACTGGTGAGCCAATTGCGGATAGCATGAGCCCGGAGGGGTGGCTGGTAAAGTATTTGCAAGCGGGTAGCTTCATTGCTACCCGGGAATTGATACCCATGGATGGCATTGCGCGCGATAACAGCCGAGCGAACGCGTACAAAGGAAATGTCCGCGGCACGAAGGCTTCCAGCAGCAGGGACAGGTCTTGGAGGAGTTAAATCGTGTAGGCGGCCATATTGCTGTTGAACGAGTAAGAATAGACCCTATGAGAGCAATAACCAAACAACTTGCGCGGAAGAGCTCGTAGAGAGTTTCCTCTTGGATATCAGGTCCCTCAAACCCAACTTTTAGAATGGGAGAGGGGAACCTGTTCATATCCTGACCGTATGTTATGAGCGCACTTTATCCTGCAGTGTGAGAACGGACCTCCAACCACGGTTGACCTTTGACAAGCCAGATATTGCCCCAGTCGAGACCAGCCCAAGATGGCATGGCATGGTTGTCGGCTTCCGCCCTCAACTCGTCCTCAATGTCTTTCAATGCGCTCTCTTTGTCACTAGTGCTGTAGGTAAATTTAACAAAGACACCGCCATCCTTTTGGTATGGCTGAAGGGAGAGGACCTTGAATCCGTGTGTTTTGACGACAGAAAGGCGGGATTCTAGTTCCCCTAGGAGTGATTCTTCACGAAATACACCAATATAATGGCGAACACTGGGGTAGCAATCAGGGACGGCTGAGTGACACGATCGGGTCGTGCGTACTCCCAAATGCCCAGTCTGATGGGAAAGACAGAATCGACGAACAGCCAGCCCACCTGTGTGCGACCGCGTGTAAATGCGACAACCACTGGCAATAATCGCAGAGGCTCACTGCAGGGACATTGGCACTCTCCGTCAATTTCCGGATGCGAAGGGCTCTCGTAGCAGCTACACGTCGCACTGCTGAGACATTCGCAGTACTTCGGACGACCAGACCTGCGACATTTCGAGACAACATACGAGTATTCCCCTCTTATTGTTTTCGGACACCTTGACCTGCCCAGGTTAGTAGCAACAGTATAGTACTTATGAAAACCCTACAAATAGCTTAGCACTGAAGTAACCGCGAGAAGATATTTCCTTTTTAGGCTCCTCTATGGCCAAGACAATTTGTTTTTACATGACCGGTTGTTGATGTGAGGCCTCGTTCTCCACCACCGTTGTCCACGCTCCGCCATCCTGCTCACCGTCCAAGACAGCGATGAGCACTTATACCCATCAAAATCACGCCGCTCCTCTCGCTCGCTCCAACTCGTTCTTTGGCACCATCAAAAACATCGTCACCGCCCCCTTCTCCTGGTTCGCGGGTTCAGACGATGAGTTCGAGGACGCGAACGGAAAGCGGAGACGACTCCCAGTTGCGTCAGAGGATAGTCACGCAGAAGATGAGAGTCTGCCGAGCAGGGCCAAGAGAATGAGGGTCAGCTCCCCTGACAGAGACATCCAAGCATACCTCGATCCCCCCAAATCGGCCTTCTCCCAACCACGACGCACATCGGATCACCCTGTGTCTGGCAACGTCCGCAACATCGCCAGGTCTCCTCGGAAAACGCTACATATTCCATCGTCCTCGAATCAGTCACCGCGTCACCGACGCACGCTGTCTCCCCTTCCCAGCGTCCCACACCTCAAACCTCAGGGGGTAATACGCACGATGTCCCTCGATCCGCCGTCTCACTCAAGTTTCCCGTCTCGTATACAGGCTGTTCCTACTATCCTGGATCTTCAACCAGAGCCAGATCACGCGGAGGATTCCATGTCTACCAGTCGGGATGTATCCATGTCCCCACGACGTCTACGGGTTCGCTCGTCACTCACTCCTCAGCCTTCCGGTACTGGCTTTGGTCCTGTCGTTCCCCCACGCCGGGAACGTGGTCCAGACGAACCCCCTCCTCTGACTGCTCTGATGTCGAATCCCATGTTCGTAAAACCGCCCCCTACCGTTCAGAAGCAGGTCGGTGCGGAACCTTCAAAGCAGTTAACTCTAGGAACTCTAATAGACTCTCAGCGTAGCGTACGTTCTACATTCCTGTGGGACAAAGACAAGCCACTCACCATCTATTCTAGGCACGCGCACCAGCTCGTCAAAGTTCTATCTTGTTTGGAACGGGATCCATGACAGATGTTTCTGCGCGTATGTCCATTATCTTATCGAACGACCCCCTACGATCCGACTTATATTTAGCAGGACATATCTGGCCAGTTAACAAAGCCGAAATAGCTTTACATGAGCTAGAGGTATACAAGACTCCGTTGCTGCCTACGCGGTTGAAGGGCGCTACCGCAGTTCCGGATATGTTCTTGCACAAAGAAAGGAAGCATATAACGCTAATGACCGATGACAGACCCGCCAAACCTCGCCTTGGAACGAAGAGCAAAGGGAAGGAAAGGGGAAGGAGGAAGGAGAGGGAACCAATAAATGGGACAAAGCCGTATGCAGGGGAGGGTGGTGTGAAAAGGTGGCTGGCAAGGCGCAAGAAGGAGGAAGAGGAGGCAAAAGAGAAGGAGAGAGCTGAGGCGATGGAAGATGAAAGGGCAGAGGAGGAGAAGAAACGCAAGGAGGCAGAAGCAGAGAAGAAGAAACGCGAGGAAGAGCTTAAGGTTCCTCCACCCCCTCCTTCAGCTCCCGTCTTTGAGCCAAGAGTATCTCGCGAAGGGCCTTTAAGCTCTTCATTGCGAGTGGGTCGTACAAGGATTGGTCGAAACCACATAGAACGTCCAGTATCACGGCGTGCGAAGTTTTCTGCGGCCTTTGAAGATGAAGACGAAGACATGGAAGAGCCTTGCGCGACGGAGCAGAAAGTGCTTGAGGAGGCAGCTAAGAAAGCACCTGCGTTTGAGCTCCCTGCAGGCTTCACTTTCGCCAAAGAGGTGGGTTGTAGAGTCAATCGATTGGATGTCGCTCACACTTTGCAGATAACTATCGCACATGATTTGACCCATGCAAAGGAACCGCCGATTACTTCGCTTCCATTTTCCCTCACTAAACCTACACCAGCACTTCCTACAGCTGAGACTGTAATGGTGGCTCCAATCCCAGCCCTGGCGACCCCGGCTCCAGCTCTGCCCAAGATAGCACTCATACCTCCTACGCCTGAGGCTGTAAAAGTTGCTCCAGAGGCTCCAGGTCGTCCGGCGACAGTAGCACCAACTGGGATACCAGACTTTTTCGCCAATGCCTCCGTCTTTGCCAAGGCAACGACTACAACATCATTTCTCACTGCCCCCGCGGTGGAACAATCAAGGCCCGCTGACGTTCCGGAATCCCATACACCAAAGGTGGCTGATGCAACCCCACCGCCGTTTGGTGCACCCTCACGGCCTATATCCGTATTTGCCACTCCTGCTGACTCCACGGTCGCCTCTTCCACCGTTGCAGCACCTCCTACTTTACCAAAGGAAACCGAAAAGCCTATCCCGATCACGCCATCCCTGGCCCCACCTCTCACATTCAGGCCACCCGCGAAACCGGTTGAATCTGTTCCAACCTCTGCTCCCGACCTACCATCAGAGCCACCGGCAGTAGAGCTCGCGAAGCCTGCTACCCCATCAAATGGTACTCCCTTTATGTTTGGTGTTCCGCCTCCAGCGCCATCCCCGGCTCCCGCTGCGCCTGCTGCTACCGCCGAAGCGCCAAAGAGTGCCTTCACCCTTGGTCAGCCAGCCCCCGATGCTACATCAACATCAGCCCCTACATCGGTGGCAGCACTGCCTACAGCCGACGCCCCCAAATCGCTAATTGGTACTCCTCCGCCTGCGACTCCGTTCTCGTTCGGACAACGTCCTAACACTGCCCCAGCTGAGGAAAAACCTGCAACGAGTTCATTTTCGTTCGGAGCATCCTCCACGGCAGAGAAGAAACCTGCGACGGGTTTCACCTTTGGCTCTTCGACTACCTCAACGGCAGCTCCTGCTGCTCCATCTGCATTTGGCTTTGGTGCTGCCCCCAATGGAACAACTGCGGCAGATGTCTCCAGCAAACCTTTCACGTTCGGGTCAACTACGTCAGCTCGACCTGTCACGCCTCCAAAAGTTGTACAAGAGGTAACGATGGACGAGAGCCCAGTCAGGGATATGGTGCTGAATGGCAATGGCAAAGCACCGGAAAGACCAACACTCAATTTCTCCTTCAATACGCCGAGCGGATCTGCCCTATTCGCTCGGAGCCCAGCTACAACCACAGCTCCGTTTAGTTTTGGTGCACCAGGTGCGACCACCAATCCGTTTGGCAAAGAAGAGAAGAAGGATACTAAGCCTGCGGTCTCCTTTGGTGGCTTCGGGCAAGCATCTTCTACTGGTTTCTCATTTGGTCAAAAACCGCCAGAGAGTCCGGCGACGACTACACCTGCGCCTGCTCCCTTCCAATTTGCACAGCCGTCTCCAAGTATTGCTCCTGCGTCACCATTCTCGTTTGGCGCTGCACCTGCTTCTGCGGCCCCCTTCGGTCAACCTTCGGCAGCTTCTGCGCCACCCAGTCCCTCGACGTTTGATCGGCCCGGGTCGTTCGGCTTCGGGACACCTACCACGACGCAACCAGCAGCCAGTCCATTCACATTTGGGGCGGGCAGTCAACCTGCCTCCCCCGCTACTAACAACACAACACTTCCATCTGGAACGACCGGCAACGCACCATTTACATTTGGTGCAGGGGCAAATGCGGCTGCCGCACCCGCCGCTGGGTTTGGTGCACCAGCCTCTGCAGCGGCGCCGGCGGGAGCATCGTTGTTTACGATGGGGTCTGTACCACTCCCCACGGAAGGAACAGGTGGCAGGCGAATAAAAGGGCTTCCGCGACGCGGCGGGAGACGGTGACGGCGATTGCGAGCGTGGCGCGGCCGCCGGCGGATGGACATAAAACAATGTTTCCGCGCTGATCCTTTTTGTTTTACTCTGAAAGTCGACGAGCGTTTGCTCCCCTCTCATACTCTTACGCTACCCCCCATCGCCTACACTGATGTTAACCATCGATGTTACGACCTGCTGAAAAGGCATGCGTCGTGTTGTAGCGTTCGCTTTCATTCCTGTCTCTGCACATTCTCTTTGGGAATCTTGGGATCGTTGGCGCTGCATGCCGGGTGGCTGACGGCCACCACTCATTCACTTTTTGCTTTTCTTTGCTCTCCCATCCGGAACCTCCGAGATTCATTACAGTCCCCTCGCACCCGTCTGGTGCTTACATAGTACTTACAACGGCTGAAGGCCTCGTAGATCCAAGTTGCATTGTCTGCCCCATCGCATTACCAGCCTCGCATACATACTACCTTGTTGTGTCTTTTTTCTCTCTCAGGGTAGATACGTTTCTAATGTGCATGCTCTGCTGTGTGTTGTCTCTTGTGGTGTGTCAAATGTCCTTGTCGGTGGCATCGCGCGACGCGTCTGATAACTTACTATAAGATACTCGGATTGAACACTACACCATCGAGAGAGTTAAACGCCTGAACGCGTGTCCCATCGTGCATCATGCCTCGCGAAATTGTGACAGTCCAACTCGGTCAATGCGGAAACCAAAGTACGCCCCTTCTTGTTCTTGTTCCCAGCATGTGCGGCCGTTGTCTAATGCGAGCGTCGCCCGCGCCCGCGCTCGCACACACTGCCGTCGTTTCCAAAAACAACAATATTGACGACAATGGAACGACGATGATAACGACGGTGAATACAATCAAGTGGGTGCCGTGTACTGGCAACGACTCTGTGCCGAACACGGGATCAACAAAGAGGGCATCCTCGAAGAGTGGGCGACAGAAGGCGGCGATCGCAAGGACGTGTTTTTCTACCAAGCGGATGACGAGCACTACATCCCGCGTGCCATTCTCGTCGATCTCGAGCCTCGGGTACGTTGCGGTGTTCCTTCCTGCTCCTCCCCTGCGCTTGTCGAACTAGACTTCGTTGAATGGCAACGCCGACAGGTGATCAATAACATATTGAGCTCGCCATGGGCGAATTTGTATAACCCAGAGAATATATTCATGTCAAAGGATGGTGGAGGGGCGGGGAATAATTGGGCGCATGGGTATGCCTCGGGGGAGAGATTGTACGAGGAAGTGATGGAGATGATCGATAGGGAGGCGGAAGGGAGCGATTCACTAGAGGTGCGCACACATCAGCTCCCTTCTCCGTACGCTGGGTTCGCCCCTAGTCCCGCTGATCGTTCTGATGGACACGTCCCCCTTCTTCCAGGGATTCATGCTCATGCACTCTATCGCCGGCGGAACAGGTTCCGGCTTTGGCTCGTTCGTACTCGAGCGGCTGAACGACAAGTTCCCGAAGAAGCTCATCCAGACGTATTCTGTCTTCCCCAACGCACAAGAGGGTGACGTCGTCGTACAGCCGTACAACTCTCTGCTCACGCTCAAACGACTGACGAACCACGCCGATTCGGTCGTCGTGCTCGACAATGGCGCGCTGGCGCGGATAGCGGCTGATAGGCTGCACGTACAGACGCCCACGTTTGATCAGACGAATCAGCTCGTGAGCGTAGCATCTTGTCGTCGAACATGGATGATGTTGATGTTGATGTTTTGGCAGGTGTCGACAGTGATGGCTGCGAGTACGCAGACGCTCCGTTATCCTGGTTACATGAACAACGACCTCGTGGGCATCATTGCGTCCCTTATTCCTACACCACGGTGCCATTTCTTGATGACGTCCTACACCCCATTCACGAGCGACCAGATTGACAAGGTCGGCTCGCCGTCTCATACGATCATTCTCGGACTCCCCTACTCACCGCGGGTGATTCCTAGGCGAAACCCATCCGGCGCACGACAGTTTTAGACGTCATGCGCCGTCTGCTACAACCGAAAAACCGCATGGTATCGACGACGCCCAGCAAAACCGCCTGCTACATCTCCATCCTCAACATCATCCAGGGAGACGTCGACCCGACCGACGTGAGACGGTGACCGACCCTCGCTGTGTCCGTTCGAATGCGCTGATATATCGTTTCGTTGCGATCGCTATAGGTACATCAATCGCTGCTCCGCATACGAGAACGACAGTTGGCAAACTTCATTCCGTGGGGGCCTGCCTCGATACAGGTGGCGTTGACGCGTCGGTCGCCGTATGTGACCACAAATCATCGTGTGAGCGGACTGATGCTTGCCAACCACACGAGTATCGCTTCCGTACGTCTCCCTTCTCCGTCGCCCACCCGAAAGGGGGGCAAGGAATTTAGAGGCCGAGGCTGAGATCACTGATCGCCGTCGTAGCTGTTCAAGCGTATGTTGGACCAGTTCGACCGTCTCAGAAAGCGGAATGCGTTCTTGGAACAGTACAAGAAGGAAAAGATGTTTGAAAACTCTCTGGAAGAATTTGACGATGCGAGGTGAGTGTAATGTAGCACCTTTCGGTTGTGTATTCTTGACGTCTCGTTCTCTAGAGCCACGGCAGAGGAACTGCTCAAGGAGTACAAAGCCTGCGAAAGCGCAGATTATATCACCTATGTAGGTCCTTCGTTTCTGCATAGTAGCCAGAGTTGATCATACTGCCAGCAGGGCGCAAACGAAGATGGATCATGAAGGTGTATCCAATGCTCACAGCTTTCTAATTGTACCCATTACCTTATCTTTGATTCTTGTACTTCATTTTACTAGTGCTCAGACGTCACACTTACATTGAAAGAAATACATTGAGGGTGAGATCTAAGAATGACCAAGAACACAGGTAATGTGACAGCAATCCATAGCGGTATAGCTTGTCGATATTAGAGGATTAAGGAGGGGTCAAATTACGACTTCTTTGGCCCCTCCATCTTCTTTCCAATGTCTGAACCTGGCAGCAGATATCAACTTCGGCATGCGAGACAAGGCGGAAGACAATACATACCACGAAGCTTGACTCCCAGAGCCCTCTCCATCTTGGAGAGAATTTGGGCATTGGGGATAGCTTTGCCAGACTCGTAATCCTGGATGACAGAGGGCTTCTCGTTGGTCTTTTGAGCGAGATCCTTCTGTGTCAGCTGCTTCTCCATACGAGCGGTCTGGATCACCTATGATACACACAAGTGCATGAGCGGCCTTTTAAAAAATACAAGACATAAAACGGCGGGGAATACTCACCCTGCCGACAGAGGCATTGAGCTTGGCAGGTGGCGCAACCTCGTTCTCGCGATCAAGTTTCGCTATTTTCTGGTGGTCTATGCCTAGGGGACTACCAGTAAGGCGAACAATCAGACTGCGGTGCAAGGGAGGTAATACACACCGCTATGCCCTTTGTTGCCACCAGCAGTGACTTTCTTGTCTGTCGCAACGACGGCCCCGGTTCGACGTGCCTACGCCAAGAGGGAGTGAGTGATTCCAAGCACCATCACGAGTCAACTTACGGCTGTAGAAAGAGAGGATGAGCGAGTCGACAAAAGAGGCTGTGTCAGCAACTTGGAGACTTACCGTTCAGTTCAGCGGCGTTGCGAGTGACTTTGGGGGCTTTGGCTTTTGAGCCGATGACGGTCTTGCTCTCCCAGTCGACGTTACCGTTCATGATGGAGGCTTTGATGCAGGGGTGTGGTGGTGGTCGGGGTGAAAGTCCAGTTGTTATATTTTCGGCGACTCGGATGTGTGTCAGCCAGTCGCAGGCCTAATTGACTCATTCATTTCCGGGTCCGCGAGCCCTCCTCCAATGCCCAACGCATCCTTCATACATGTTGCCTGCTTCGCAGTCGGTGCAGTCGTCGGAGGTGGCGTTGCGACAGCCGTGTCCTCCCGCAAGCCCACCCCCGCCCCACCACCAGCCGTGATTGATCTCATCCAAAAGGGTGACGCGAAAACACCCACCACCGTAGCCACCGTACCCACAGCGTCCGCGGTACTCAAGTATGGGCACCCGGGTGGGTGTCCCCCCAAGTCAGAAGTTGGGGAAGAGCGTGGGTGATTGACTGGTCGTATAGGACCGGTCCCGGATCTGCTCGTGCGCAAGGCATACACAGCTGCGTACGATAGACGGCTGCGTCATCCTGCCTGGGTAAGTTCATTCCCGCACGTACCTTCCTCTCGCGTCACGTCTTGGACCTTGGTCTTTACCAGACAGCCGAACATCTCACCCTCGCCTCGTTGGGCAAATCTGCAACCGCGCCTGCCTCGAACGACGATGGGGGCGACAGGACGAGGTCAACCTTTACCGAAGACGACTCGTTGCCTGCCGTATTCCGCGCAAAGCTCCAGGATTACTTTAGAAGCGGATATGATCGAGGACACATGTATGTCGTCGTTTTTGACGCGCTCGTGGTTGGGAACAACGACGCCATTGGATAGGGTACCCGCCGCAGACGCCAAAGTCTCTCAAGAAGCAATGGACGAGACGTTCTTGTTGTCCAATATCGCACCGCAAGTCGGCGTAGGGTTCAATCGTCATTGTACGTCTCACATTGTCTTTCAGCTGCGTCGAACCCTCTCAACGTTGACTCTCCCCCTTCTATAACAGACTGGGCTTACGTCGAAGATTGGTGCAGAAGGCTCACGAAATCGTTTTCCGACGTCTACGTCTTCACCATCCCACTCTACCTTCCTCACAAAGACCCAGACGGCAAGTGGCGTGTCGTACGTGTTCCATTCATCCTTCTACCTGATGTGCTCATGTCTATCCCCCGCGACAAAAACACACAAAAAAGAATTATGAGGTCATTGGTTCACCGCCCAACATCGCCGTACCGACCCACTTTGCAAAAGTCGTCCTTGTGACAAGACCGTCCTCACCCTCGACGCCCGACATCCCCGAAATATCCACCGGCGCATTCGTCCTTCCAAACGCGATCATCCCTGACGAAGCGCCGCTCGAGAGTTTCGTCGCCCCAGGTACGATTTCCTGTTCGCCTTTTTTATTTTTCCCCATTTTCCGATACCGTCGTTTTGAAACACACACGCACACGTTTCGCGCTTACCGGCTCCCATGCTCATGCTCAGCCTAAATCTTACAGTGGACACCGTCGAACGTGCCGCAGGGCTCACCCTCTTCTCCGACGGCCTCAAGAACGCCTCGAAACATATCTGCAAGACCACCAAGTGCGAGGTGATCGTGCGCCGTTTCGACGAGGTGCAGAAACGGCCAGAGATGCGACGGTTGGTGTCCGCACCTCGTTAAGAAGGACGTCGGGTGGTCGGGTTCTTTTTTTTGACGTCTTCGCTTCCTTTCCCTTCATCCGACGGTCGCGTATGGACGGAGACGGCGTTACCGTTTAGCATGTTTGATTGTACATTCGCCGAGGGTCGGTTCGGTTAGCGTCGCCTCGCGAATGGATGATTGATTGATCATGCTTCGAACGTTTAGCCTGAGGGAAAGAAGCAGGCAACGAAATGGATGCATCAAGCAACACAATATATACTTCCTGACAGGACCTAGTTCATACATATATATATCAGAATTGAAAATCCATCCAAGGAGGAGAGAGAGAGAGAGAAAGGGAAACGAGCGATGCAATTGCAAGAGCCCATACCCCCGGAGTGATATGAACGACAGTAGACAAAGATCATGCAGGGTTGAAGGTTAAGAAAGAGCCTAGATCGGTTTTATGTGAGATACGTGACGATGCGGTATACGATTCATATATATCAGGCGGAGACGAAGCGATCATGCGATGCACACCCACATGGAGAGCAGCAAGAGAAGAGAGAGGAAGCCACCGGTAGGAACATAAGACCGTTGAAATTAAATGCAAGGGATCATGTATATCAGGCATATATGCGTCTCAAGGAAATGCCTACTTGCCTACGAAACGGTTCAAGGGATGAAAGAATATTGTCTATATCTCCAGAGGTTCGTGCGTGCGTGCCTCGAGGCAACTTCGCACTGGGGTCTGCACATCGGTGTTTGTCCCCCTGCGTACTCCGAATCCAGCGATCCCAGGGCCGCGTGGCTGCCTCATGACACCACTACCAGGACCCTCGTTCAGGCCTCCATTGAGCGAACCCATTACGCTGGAGGGGAGACTTGGCACCGGAGGAACGCCGGACATACTTCCAAAGCTGCTGTTCCCGAATAGGGATCCAAAGCCTCCTGGAGAGCGGCGAGACGGAGAAGCGATGGTGGCATAACCCTCTCGGATGTTCCCATTCGACGCACGTGTAGTAAGGCGTGGCGCTTGCGTGTGCAGGGTCTTCATGTCCGGCATGGATTTTTTCATGCGCAGGGTGTTTGCGAGTTGAGGCTGGGAAGAGGAAGCCGAAAGGTAAGCGGAAGGGGCGCGCGATAAAGTGGGAGGCTGAGTTCTCTGCAATGTAAATGACATAAGAAAGTCTTCCTGGACGTAAACACAAGCGACGGAAACGTACCCTGTTAGGATCAATGCGGGTTACGACAGCATACCTATCCTCGCCTTCGCCGACTGAGTAATGATACACGCCTAGTTTCTGAGCAATCAAATGAACTACCCTCCTTTGCTTGGGGGTAAGCGTGCGTGAGAACGCGAGTTCATCCCTCATGCGATCATCCTTGAAAAGGAGGATCCGAGAGTAAATCTCGAGAGTCGAAGGGTCGTTTAAATCCAGCTCGCTAGACGGGGAAGCTTTTTCCGACGGATTTGGCGTTGCAGATGCCACAGGGGGAGAAGTCGGAGGGTTGAAAGCCTGCGAGATCGGAAGCGGTGGCACAAGCGGTGGAGAATACTGAAGTGAGTGATATGCCGCTCCAGTCGAAAAGGAACGCTGGGGGGTAAAAGTTGGGGCAGTAATGGGCCCAAAGTCGTCATAGGACTGTTGAGCCACCGCAGCCGCGGCCTGCTGTTCCTTTTCCAACTGCATTGAGCGCATGCGGCGGATAGCCTTTTCTCTCTCGATACGCTCTTTTTCGCCTGCCTGTAAGACTTTTTTGTATTCCACGCGGAGCTTGCGACCCTGGACGTCGAAACCGTTCAAGGCAGCCACAACCGCATCTGCGTCGGCTGCTTGGCGGAAATTGGCAAATGCCAGACCGCGAAACGAGCCCTGTTGATCGAGATGGTAATTGAAGGCATATGGGGTAGGAATCGACAAAGATGCCTAGAAAGGCGAGGTGGATCAATCCATCAAGGACCAATTACTGAAGGATGGACTTACGATGATATCGAGGAGGGTTTCGCGTTTGACGTTGAAAGGTATGTTCTTGATGACAATAGCAGTGGGTATAATCTCGTCATCGAGATTCTGACCAGGTGTGGAAGGGACGAGAGGCCCCATTGGGGGGGAGCTACCAGAGGACGAAAAGTCAGAATTGTTGTTAGGTGAAAGAGAACGATTTTCGGGGACGGTCGTAGAGTTGTCGAGCCATTGCTGGGGAATAAAAGTGAGGCTAAACGAAAGGAAGGAAGTTGAGGCGAGATAGACGCACGGTGGGAAGACCGCTACGGAGAGGCTTCAGCTTGAGCGGAGAACTCATATCGAGGGAAGTGTAGTGAGACTGGGTCGCGATCGCAGGGGATGTAGCGAATGGGTAATGCTGTCCGCCGTTGCCTGAGGCCGAACGATCATAATCGTAAGTGTCGTTGAGACGCTGCTGGGAAGGTGGAGCGTTGAAAATGTCAGGTGTTGGGGAACTTGTCATGATAGAAGGTTGTAAGTTGTACACCGCAGAAAGCCTTCAAAACCACTCGTGAACAAGAAGAAAAAGAAGAAAAAAATCCAAAGGCAGAAGGAGGAAAGCGTATAAGGTGTCGATGAATTGAGACGAAGCCTTGTCTTGAAGGAACGAATAAAGTACGCCCCCACGCCACCATATCCTGAAATCAATTTTTTTTTTCTTCCATTTTTGCCATTAATGCTTGCAACCACTAAGCCTATCTACGTACAGGTCTACTCCGGCGGTGATCGTGACTTAAAAAGTTTTGGGTGAGCCTCGTCGCCTCCTGAGCTCAGACCGACGACGATCACAGGTCCTTGCAAATAGCGGCGTCAAGTCAATTGGTGGTACGACAGGGGCGAGGACATGCCCACGTCCGACATCGTTTCCAACTGTCCATGCACACACCGAATCCAATTGAGAACTTGAGATCGACAGACAAGAAGAGAATTTGCGAAGCAGCACCGACGGTGCCGAGCGTCTTGGTGTTTACCGTAGAGCTATCGAGGACAATCAAATACAAGTCAGAGCAGTACATAAACAACATTGATAACAACACTTTTTCACTACCAGGGACTTGATGAGTGTCTACAATGCAAGCTTCCCGGCAGCAGCAAGAAGAAAATCTAGAGGATACCAGATCCCAACTTCATCATTGGTTACACGCCCATGGCCACTGGCTTTGGCAGCGCTAGAAGGCTATCGACGTCAACCACGATGTTGAAAGACGAAGAATCATCCCATGGCCCCCGCACTCTCTTAGTCGGACTCCAAGTAGGGGATGACGTAGGAGTTGAGTTGCCACTACTACTTGGCCCGCAAATAGCAGCTAGCTCGAGGGAGAAGGATGGCAGGTCGGGGAAGATGAGGTGGTCAGGGTTTGCCTGCCGCGTCCGTGGCGCTGGGGCAGGGCCCCGCGGGAGTGACGCTTCCAGCTGGAAGACGGGGAGTGGGACGGATGGAAGGGTATGCCTGGGCTGGGAACGGGGTGGGAGGGGACCCTGGAAGAGCCGGAGAGAAGAGGGAGGGGCGCGGCGACGCATTGTGAGTGCGACCAAGCAGAAAACGAAGGTGATGATACAGCTACTCAAATAGTCAGTCGAATGAAAATAGTGAGTGAAGAACGCACACCTCGCTTGTATTTGCGAGCAGATGAGAGACGAAGACGTGGAATCAATCCAGCCAACAATGAAAGAATGGTTTGAGTGGAATGCTGAAAGATGTTGATGAACCACAGCGTTGGTTAACAACAAGCGCACAGAGTTGCACTGCCGCTCCTGTTCCCCATTTCGGGTAATTCCGATATCTTACATATACCAGTGACAATCTCGCAAGATACTAATTATGACACTGCAACAGGTATGCCACGATCGAGATGCAAACAGAATACGGTACAGATCTACGGAGACAACTGTAGAAGCCCTCAAAGATTGTCTGAGAACTGACAGAAGCAACTAGCAACCACAGACGACGACGACTTTACGAGGCGTCGTCGAGGGAACGATAGTGTTTCATGAGCTGAGTTTTGTACGCTGATGACAAAATCCCTGAGCTCGTCAAAGAAGATACAACAAAGCGTGCACTTGCCTCCTGGATCATTCCAAAGTCCGGCAGCATCAGCATTCAAAGGAGAAGCGTTGTTTGGTTCTTGAACCACGGCGGATTAATCTCTGTGGAAGCGTACAAACGGCATGGCTACCCACCTCCCAGCAATGACTGCAAAGATAAAAGGACGGTTTGTACACTGTAAACAGCAGACCACTTGTCCTAGTTCCTGATTTAGCACAAAGACCACAGGACTCGACAGGATACATGCCTGCAGAATATCTAGACAGATAGCACCACTCTGGATGTCTACGTTCGGGTGGTAACATGGCGTGTCGAATTTAATGGCGGGAGCGGTGTAGGGATAGTTACTAGGAAATGAGATTGAGATGCGGAACGTCAGTCCAGCGTAGATCTTTGCCACCAGTGAGCAGTATGTCCGAGGATCTATTGTAAAGACTGACTGTTCCAGCGGCGCCTTCTATCGTTCCAGCCCATTCGAATAGATTGGAGTCGTTCTTGGGGAATGCAGACTATCAAACATTCAGTGCTGCCAACTTGCAGGAGACGAATTGGGTACGAACAATACCAGGGGAAGAAGACATCTATCCGATGGCAGTGAGAATTGAGGTCCTAGGGCAGTTCAGAATAGACAACGCACCATGAGTGACATGAGCTCGCTACTCAGTCTGGAAATCGCTCGTCAATCATCGAGCTCTCGTGTGAGAGCCCATGAATCGAATCTTACCGTTTCGTCACGCTGCCCGGACCATCGGTGGTTGAACCAGGAGCGGCTGACTTTTGGGATGTTCGAGAAGGAGCAAGCGAGGAGGTGATCTGGTCCATTATTTCGTGAATGCGGGGCGGTGATACAACCAATGCAAAGTAGTACAACAAGTTGGGAAAAGAACGTTCAAGGCAGCCGAGACGCGCTCATCACGTGGATTATTCGCCGTGGAGATCTAAAATTTGTGGAGGATGACTAAGACGAGCACAGCCACTTGATGCCATGCTGTTCAGCCAGCAACCGGGGCCCTCAAGTACGTCCGGGATACTGATTCAAGGACTCCAATCCCCAGATATCGAATACGGTATTTGGGCAAGTACCAGCCCATGCCAGTGACCACTGCGGTCATTCAACGTCAACGCTAACCCCGGTTGATCCATTCGGGATGCTCAGCACTTGAGCTACTACAACACTGCTTTGCAATCAGAATCTTAGCAGCTGATTGGCGATCAATCACACAACTCTCAGGACAGCCAATCCTTGAGATTATAAAATGTCAGACCTTTCTCTCGTCCTTTATTCCTTCATTTGCGCTTCCAATTCCTTAACTCCGGTCTTAACTTTTACTTCATAACATCTTTGAGAGATGTCTTCTCTTAACTTCAAGTTCGTTGCCGTTGCACTCACTTACACTCTCCTTGCCTCGGCTGCCGTTCCCTACAAGCGTAGCATTCAATGGCTTCAGCAGAACGGCCCTGCTGCTAAAGCACTCAACGATCAATATGCAAACCTGACATCCAGCTCGCCTTGTAACAATGGTGGCAACACTGCGTGTATCAGCGGTCAATTCGCGACCTGCTATCAGGGTAGATATATCACGTATGCCTGCCCTACCGGGTGGTCGTGCGCCGCCCTTCCTAACGAGTGGGATGCCGGAACTACCACTACCTGCGACACAAATGATAACATTGCATGGCGGTTCTCCCAAGCTGGTATTTCCGAGTCCAAGAGGTCATTTCCCCTGGCAAAGTATGCATGTACACCTTTCTGTGTCCGCATGAGGCTGATACACTCTTCCTTTAGGCGTAGTTCGTGGCTTCAGCAAAATGGTCCCGCTGCTCAAGCGCTGAACAGCCAATACGCAGCGTTGACCGCCAGCTCGTCTTGCAATGATGGCGACGTTGCGTGTGTCGGTGGGCAGTTTGCGGCGTGCTATGAGAACAGATACTTGACGTGGTCCTGCGCGAGTGGCTGGACCTGCGCCGCCATTCCTAACGAGTGGGACGCGGGGACTACTACTACTTGCGACACTAACGAGGACATTGCATGGAGATTCTCTCAAGCTGGCGTTTCCGAGTCTTGAGAGTTTCGGTATGTTGCGCTGGGTTTCCTGATGCAACCTTGTCTGACTCAAAGATTGTCCACTAGACATTTCATTCACGTCTGTCATGAGTAATGAAGTATGACTTGATCAGAAGTGCGGCGTCAGCTTGTAGTTAGTGAGGTATTTTTGCTGCTGGTCGGCTTTTTACTCTTCTCGACACTCTTTTAATGTATCCGATGGGCAAATGACCTGTGTGAGCACCGTGGAGTGAGGACAAGTTGACGAGTTAGGTGTAAATTTTGATTGGTTTCATGTTCGGAATTTTTGTCACATCGGGTAAGGGTCCGACTTTTTTCCTTCTCTCAGTACTCGCTGGCAGTTACACACATACGGCCGTCTCTGACTGCGCAGTTTTGCCGCCAGTTCCGATTACTTGCCCTATTCGCGCGTTTAACTTATAACACATCCATAACGTCTTACTCGTCGGCACGATGGCCTCACATTTCACGCCGACACCCGCAGAGCTCGCCCTCGTTAACCAGATCTTCGCCCATGCAGACCCCCAGAAGATTGGCATCCTCACCGGCGACGTCGCAGTCAGAACATTCGGCGGC
>JBBPQE010000409.1:0-21804 GCA_038092335.1 Boletus vinaceobasis
TCGCTCTTCAAGTTGTTGGAATGGTTATGGAGCAGGTTCTGAGTAATCCACCAGTCTCAGATATGCCGCTGAATATTCCGTAACCACTGCATCAACATCACAGTACCGCCTTTCACCATTCTCACTACCCGATGAGTCGACAATTCGAGCACAGACTGGCAGGAGGCCGCGTGCCCATCGAATCCAGCTGGACTACCTAGTACCTCCATCGACATCATGTGGCGCAATCCTTGCGTATGATGTAAAAACCTTTGGTGGGATGGAAATACCGAGGACAAGCTGACGCCATCTCACGTTGGGGCACCATCACTCGCTTCTGGGTAAATACTTACCCATCATAATGAAAGCTGCCACCCGCCTCCCGGATCATTCATGTGTATCTATGTCGTTGACAGCGGATATGTACGTTATTGATCTGGATGATAAGACGTCGAGGCTGCAGAGTATGTACCCACACTGATCATGATTCTAACTCTGGACTGACATCGAATACTTCGTTTCGGATCAGGGTGGGGAGACATCGTTGTGGATTTAGAGCTGGGCTCTGTGTTCGTACTTGTCCGACCTAAACATAGAACCTCGCCGATCTGCCATCTCACCCTAACCAAATGCCTCGAGTCCCGACGGTTCGTATTACAAGGTTAAGTTTCCGGGCAGCGCCTACTCCGGCCACATCAAAGACAAACCGATCTAAATCCGTGTTTTGTTCTTCTTCCAGCGGCGGCCGGACTCGAACTATTCCCCCTTACCCGGACCGCTCGACTGGTTAATTTCAGCTTCGTTATCATCGCCGAGGGTGTGAACCAGTGTTATCCACTAAGTGTTACATGTAAATTACAGTGCTATATGGAAAGCAACGCGGCCGCTGATATGTCTGACTAAGCTGCGACGGACGTACCACCGTGACTAGCAGTGCGAAATCGTCTACAGTAATGGAACAACATGCTCTGGCAATCCTCGAACTGAACGATCAATGGAACTGGCGTGATACGAAACAGATCCAAGCATCAGGAAAACAAGGTGGCAAATTTCGGGTCCCCACTGCCAAGCTTTTGTACTTCCTAATTGTGGGATCGCAAAGATTCGGTGGTGAGGTGCTGGATCATTTCTGGAAACAACTCGGGACCTGCGATGAAAAACTGAAGGAAAATAGTCTGTCGAAAACTTCAATCACTCACTCATACACGCTCACTTTCATTTATCACAGTCAAAAGTCTGGAAGAGGAGGATTTTGTGTCGGCACAAAAGTCTTTCGAGGTGTTGTTTCAGGGATTAGATCCCAAAAACGTCAACTTCAAGCCTGTGTCAGACATGGCAGCGGAGTTCTTTACTCATCTTGGTGTCGCATGTGAGTGAAACTGCCCAATCGCTTTGAGATGTTTGACGATCATCAATGGGGCAGTCATGAATCCAGGAGGGCGAAAATCCGGGACAAGCACTGCGTTTTCTGTCAGCGAAGTCGTTAACGAGGAGACGGACAAGCTCCTTCAGCGGGTCGACGAAGAAGGGAAATTTGGAAAACGAAACCAAGAGCTCTTAAAGGCATTGGTGCGCATACATTTATCTTGGAGCCATACAATCCTCTTTATCGACGCACTAAGTAGTCATTTAAACGTGATGGGAATTTCTGTCTGTTGACTGGGACAGGATTTATGCCTTTTGATGATGCTGGAATCGATCCTGCTCTCGTGCACATCATTCCGAATTCTGTACATGGAAAGGTCTGCATCGAACTATTATTGCAATCATAACTTGTTTCCTCATAACCTTCATTTAGCCAGACACGCTGAAGTGTATAGCCATGTTTGCCGGTACCGCCGCACGAGATGACATTGTGAGCCATCTGAATAACATCGGCAATGCCATGAATATGGAGCAGAATGCTCATACCTCGTACGATAAACTGAGGTGGGGAATTGAGGCAAAGGAAGAGGGTGGAGAGGTGTGATTTCATTGATATCTCGTCATCATTACTGATCCATTGATTAGGTCAAATACTTTTTTCGAATGGTTCCCACCAATCCTAATATTCGCACCCCGGGGTACATCACTTTGAGGGAGGGCGATGAGATTCAGTTCGGAAAAGGACCCGAAGGCAAGAAGCTCAACAATGGACCCATCCCAAGACTCTGTAACCTTCAGCTGGCTGTTGCTCGGGTTCTGAAGATGAGTGGTGCTGCTGATGTAATCTTGGAGTGGAAGGACCATGCGGATGACGATGGTTGTTATCATCTCTTCATTTCCTCCGAAGAGTACTGTGATATGTTGGATGCCAAACTCTTACTCTCTGGCGGAGTTGTGGTTGCATAGTTCTCTCCTCCCAGGCCATATCAGAAAGTCGCTGAAATGGGCCTCAAGCTCGAGACCCGACAGGTTCGTGATCCAAGGTACCTCTCCTCGGGTGTCAAGCCCCAGCGATTTTTCCATACGGACATCGGATCGAGCTCCTCTGGTCCCTGATTATTATAGATGTATTTGTTTTCAGGTTTGTTTCGCTGTTCGTAAGGTAGACGAATCGTTGAAGCACGACACAAAAGGCCGGAAATCAATCTACATAGAGTAGCTAGCGTGCAAAAATTAATTGTATAGATTGCTCCCAATGGCCTCCCGCTTGGTTGTGGCAAATTCTGTCGAGGGTAAGCATGATGCATGATGAAAGGATGGACGACTATTATCGCAAACCCAGCCTGAACTTGCCACGGCGGTTTCACTGTGGCAGCAGTACTACCGAAAAGGTCAATCATACTGTGGGATGCTGAAAAGATCATTGAAGAGTCCCAATGGCCAGCGTCTTGACTTGACACCTTGATTCAAATCATGGCAGTGGCCCCCAATGTCTGAAGGAAATAATTACCCCGACGCACGCCACGAATATCGTACCCCCAGTGCTCATGTCGAGAACAACCGCATACACGCAAGGCAGGACATCGCCTCGCCGGCGCGATTGGTAATACATTTCGTTTCCAAACGATTACGATCTCAAAACATGGAATTATTCATCTGCAGAAAACACGTTCTTCAGCATCTCAAACGACAACCATGAAGAAGGGGTGCTCACAACACAGCGCTATAAACTTGGTCCACCACAGCCAATGCAAATCAGGTTTCTTTCAATCAGGAAGGGCCCACCGGACCACTCTCCCTGACGAATCCCCAACCCACAGCGTCTCACTGAACGAGACAAGGGGACACACGTCTCAGCTAAAAAGGGTAAGAACGGAAGAAATACGACTCACTCGATGAAGTTGACGGACGTGATGGACGCAGAAGCATTCTTTTCAGCTTCCAAGTCGCGGACCTTCAGGAAGCCCCATCGGGCCCGAGCACCCTTGGGAGTGTCTTCCGCATTCCAGGTATAGAGGGCGACGGAACCATCTGCATGACCGGTTGCGAGGACGCCCAGATGAGAGTAATCCCGCTCGTGAAAGGCGATGGACGTCACGCAAGGCAACCGTGCGCGAGGTACGCTCGTCGTGAGATCTAACCTCGCAATCGGCCGCGCGTTGATGGTATGTAACCATAGAGAGTGGGTAGAACATGTCGCGATGTAACCCTGTTCTCGGTCGTGAGATAGATGAACCATGTTACTGTCCAAACGCACCGTGGATTCGTTGATCGCGACCAGATGCACGGCTGCGTCTTCGATCGAACAGTCTCTACCAGCGTGCCAAATCGATCGGACGTATAGACCCCTGTTGAGATCCCACAGAATAGCACTCCCATCCAAGCTGCCACTGATCGCCACAGACCAAGCCCTGGATACGTCAAGACAGGTTATAGGGGCGCTATGTTTGCGCAGGAGATGGACGAGCGTCAGCGAGGGCTCTTGTCCCTTGCGGGTCTTGGCCATTGTTGAACCCATGAATGGCGACATTGACGGAGGCGCGTGAGACAGCCGCCAAATGCGTACCAAGGAATCGTCCGATCCGGTCACGAAGGTGTCTTGGTCCGCAAATGCAGCGCAAGTGGTGGAAGTAGCTTCAATCGTTTGCACAACCTGAAACAGAACATTGTTCATTATTTTCGAATGTAAGAAATCATGCAACGTTTACCACGCCGTGACGAAGCACTCGGAGAGTGTCATCTTTTCCCCATTGTACTTGTTCGTCGGATCGTGATGTGGGAGAGAGCAGACCTTCGGGAATAGGGGTCATCTTCCCACTGCCATCCTTTACTACACATGCTACAGGTCCATCGAGTACCACTATCAAACCGTGAGCATATCATATGATCATGCATTGAACAAGTCCCTCGCCTTACCTCTCAGTGGCCGAGGATCCCTGGCCAACGCTAAAGCATCCTCTGGTACTCCTCGAGAAGCTTGCACTGGGAGACTGAGGATACCTTGTAAATTCCTCGGCGGATGGGGCGAAGAAAAAAGCCTTCGCGGCGTCTGTCCAACTATTTATGGCGTAAGCCCACATCAAAACACAAAACAGAGTCGACATAATCACAGTTATGGATAATTCCGATCGTCGCTTCTCGTTCAAGAGGGTCTGTGATCTTGTCCAAATCTGTGAATTGGTAAGGGTGACTATCGTTGAGGCTTTCGAACTGACTCGCCTATCGCTCCCTCGTAGCTGAGTGGATGAAACACGTTCAGGGAATCGGTGTCACGTTGCTTGCATCCCCATATAAGATCGATCCACGCTGGCAGATTCTCGCTCACGTAGCGACTCTCCAGGGCCTTCAGAAGACAGATATAAACAAGACGAAAGAAAGTATACGAACGAGAGTGATACGTGACACTCACCTGACGATGCATGTGCACGAACAGGAGAGGGTCTCCCTTGGCCCACGGGGGTAACTTCACGTGATGAATTTTTTCGCCCGTGCTCGTCGAAGAACCAAAGTCGAGATTGGACAGGTTCTCGAGAAATCTAGCCGCTGCATGAGACAAGTATTCGTGTTCTGTTTTGGTATGATCTTACTCTGGACACGTAAAAAACTCGGGGATCAGCTCTCGAACGTCTCCTCTCACGTCTTGTGAGGCAGATAGATACGCCCTTCCGACGTCGCTACCCTAGGTGATCAGCAGCGCATATAAGGTGAATTCATCCAACACACATGAACAATCTATCAGGAAGATCCCAATCCCCACCCTATAAGAATAAATGAGTTCAGCAGGTTAAGTCTCGAGCACAGAGACGCACCTGTAGGGTCTTAAACATGCTTGTATATGGCGCCATGCGAATCAAAAAGTGGCAAACGATCATAGACCTGCCGTCAAGCACGCGTTAGTCGTTGAAGACAGTACCACCCTGAAAATGAAGCCGCACGAGCTAAAATGAGTACCGTAGTGAAACGGTTTCTCCTCCACGCTTTCCAAGTTTTCATACCGAGTCCGAGCGATCTCACAACGCTCTGGTGTCAGAGCCCCCATTGGCTTTGACAGGCTACGCAGACCGAAGCATGTTACCCGTGGGGACCGGGGAGTATGAAAGACGACTTACTCCCGGAATGAATCAGGCGATGATAAATCTAAGACGTCCGAGGTATAATCCTTCAAAACCCACGCTTTAAAATCCTGGTCAGGCTAATGCAGGCGTATATGAACAAGGAAACATACGGAAGACTGGATACTGCGTCGCATCGCTCGGCGTGCGTCCCGAGAGCTGGTTCAAGATACTCAGATATGTGTACTAACAGACTATCAAGTCAGGCATGACTCGCGTACAACATGACCGGACAACCTACATTGCTGATCTCTCTGTTCTGCCATTGTCGTTGAGCTGTCGTCAATGCCTTGTCGTGAGCAGCCAATGCCAATCTTCCCTTGCCTTTTGGCATCGCTATGCTCATCTCTCGTAATACCAGCCCGAGCGTCGATACGTGTTCATGGGCCGAATGTCGCGTTATAATAGCTTGTAGCCTTTGTGAAACGTCATGACGATGGGCACCATCCAGAAAAACGGCCAATAACGTTCGACTGTCCTTGAAGAAAACTTCCAGACTGATCTCCATTGAGCTGAGATCCAATAAAAACCACGAAGATCACACACTCACGCGACATCTCTAAATAGAAACGACTTGTTTGAAAACCCAGCGATCTGTTCAAGTGACCTATAGTCCCATGAGTCTGACGCGTACACGCGCAAGGATCTCCCAACTTACCACCGCCGCGCCCTCTGGGGACTTCGCAAATGGGGCGTACTTCCGGCAACGAAAAACATCCCTTTCGGCGCGTCGGCAGCATCGATCAGTTCGTCTACCTCGTTTTCGATCAGTCCATCCAACATGTAGAGGTGCGAATGTCCAAAGATGAGTAACCCGGCTGGGAAGCAAAATCAAGAGGCGCATCGACGAGAGACGTGATATGCGTACGATAGGAATCCACTCCCGATACTCGACATATCGTGCTAACGGCCTCGATAACATCTCCCGGTTCTAGTTCATGCCTAACCTTACGATGTTTGTCTTCCGCAATCTCGTCCATGAGAGCGTTGCCGTTGTCGTCTGAGAATGTTTCCGCATCATCCTTGATCGAACCATCCGTCTGCAAGGTGGACGAGACTTCGGTGTCTCTCTCTTCACTCGTCGTGCTATTGATTTCTGTGCGATGCACCAAACCAGGCGACTCAGTAAACGGTTCCAACTTGTTCCTGAGCAAGCGCCGTTGAATGAGCGTCACGCGAAACTGAGGGGCACAGCTCACCGCGTCCGATGTGGGCCTTCTGTCTCGTCCAGTCTCCAGGCCCGTCCGGGTCCGAGATGACACCACAGATCGCGTTCCGAGCATCCTCCCAGAATACCTTCACTAATTACCGCGACACGCCGGCGGCGCTCACGCCTGTTAATCCACGATAAATCACAGGGTGTGGTGGGAAAATCCTGTCTTACATGTCGATAAACGTCTTCCGATACCGTTCCCGCTCAGAGGCAATGATCGTATTCCTCCATTCCTCCAAACGACTGGTACCCTTGCGCAGTGCCTCTCCTTGAACAGATGCAATCCTGCTAGACAAAGGCGTGGCAGTAGGGCTTGTTGGCTGGGATCCAGGCTTCATGATATCCAATATCTGGATGGCCAACCCCGTCAGACAAGTCTCGAACGATATCGCTGTCGGTTACCTGCTGCTTCTGTGCAGATGACACGTGATTCCCCATGGCTACCAATGACCCGAGGTAAGTCAGTTTTGTAGATACATTTGGATCATCGTTCCCAGGAGGAGACGATATACACTCGATGAGTATCTCTGTCGAACTCTGTGATTTGAACAGTTGACGAAACGACGGATGTGAACCATGAAAATCGATCAGGTCGTCAAGAATTCGCTCAACGACGAGTCTCGATGGTCCTGAGTCGAAATGATATCAACGATTCTCACCAACCTGGAGGAAGAAAAAGGCTAACCTTGGACTTGGGTGTCCGAATATACCAACAACCCTTGGCG
The DNA here is from genome assembly GCA_038092335.1 of Boletus vinaceobasis. Classification (NCBI taxonomy): domain Eukaryota; kingdom Fungi; phylum Basidiomycota; class Agaricomycetes; order Boletales; family Boletaceae; genus Boletus; species Boletus vinaceobasis. Next base: position 7,395 of record JBBPQE010000409.1, read on the forward strand.
AAGTGCAAGCAAGACGACAACAAGCATCTGGGGACACTTGACGGCCTTTGAAACGGTCCCATCATCTCGCGCTCGCTGCAACAGTAATTCGATAGCAGCCCCATGAATGCCATCATTCCAGATAGGTGGCAACACCTTCCTTAACGTAAGCCAACCACTTGCGAGCTCAAATCTCTTCCCAAAGGAAGAAGAGGTACTAAAGCCGATCCCAATGATCACAAGGACCTGACAAACGAGGGCGGGAGACGGTTCAGATCCGAGCCACAGCAACGCAATGCGTGCAACCGGTAGAACTTCTGCAAATTTCATGTACATGGTCGGGTTTCGGAGGAGTGATATGACGGCATCCAAGACCAATCGCGCTTTCTCGTTATTGTTGCTACCACCGGCAAAGGAGGCCCGTGGGGAAGGCAACGGAACAGGATCTAACAGAGTCACCGCAACAATGTGTCCCGGCCCACACAGACGAAACTATTGCACATACCAGAGTTAACATTCGCTGCTATATACGACGCAACGGGTTTGATAGCATCGTTGGCCGAGAAATGGGCTTGCACGACAACGCCCAGTGCATCAACGACGTGAGAGACCGTCTCCGGAGGGTACCATGATGATTGTATGGCAAACAACAATCTACGCACAAGGCTAAACTTGGACAAGCAGATCTTGATATTGAATTTCCGGTAACGACTAGCACGCAAGAGGAACGCAAAGTGTTCAAGATGTGCTCGCTGAATATCGGCGGTTGTCATTGACCAAAGTTCAAAGTCAAGAGCAATGGCAACGTATGCGATCGTGTTAGTGATAGTGGAGACGCTTGAATAGTCAGCGATTAGTCATGCAGAAAAGGCAAACACGAAGCATCTCGTACTCTGGAGACCGAAAACTGAGGCCGAGAAACTCGAACAAGATCTCAAAAGTCGACATATTAATAAGCTGACTCTTTTGACAGAGGATACTGGCAAGAACGTCGTAACCAGCTGTAGCCATCAGCAACGAACATAAATATGGAACGTGGTTCTTACCGATTCGTTCCATATCCTCCGAATTTTGCCAACAATTACGAAGACTATCGCATAGGATGGCGATTGTCCGAGATAACTCGTGCGACGTCTTTCCCCGTTTAACAGGACGTGCAACGAACGACGTGCGAGAGCACTCACCTGTGCAAGAAATACCAGACAAAGTACCAGCTGAGCGCCGCCTATGCTCCCCAGTGCAAGATCTAATGGACGACACGGAACAGAAACGAGGGGTCCAAAGATAGCAATACTGGTCGTGTCGTGTTTTTTTGAGCGGGGGTAGATGTCTAATGGTGGAAAGTCAGCAATGTCCTTGGCGACGATCTTGCACATAATTGAAGCCTCGTTGATCAGGGCGCCGTCTCTGGCGGCTTTTTTTAGAAATGTTTCTCCAGACACCGATCCAGAGCCAACCACATGCATGTTCAGTGAGGTGGACGCTTCGTAGGTGAGGAAACGAACAAGAGCCCTGTCCTGAAAGTTTCCTTCATATCTGGGACCCAGGTGGTGGATAAATCTAGGGAGTTCATCGTCTGATTCTGATTAGTGATAAAAGGATACGAACACGAGGGGACAGTCACCTAGTGGTGTAGAAAGAAGATATGCTGAGACCACACACCAACTAGAGGCCCTATCTGGTCTTTTGTCACCCAAGACAAATTCCCCAACACAGCTCTCGTGGATAGTGGGATAGGCACAGTCAATCGTTTCCTTGAGAACACCATCTACAAACACGCCTAAAAGAATATTAAATCAGGGACAGTCCACGACACGTACGAACGTACGAACGGCAGCCGGAGACGCTCGATGTGGGTAGTAAACAAGAGCAATATGAGTCCAGCGTGAGGTCTCTATCCGTGTCTTGGATAGAATTGCAAAACCCCGGCGAGAACCGGTTCGCAGTGCGAGGGTACCGTTGTTGTCTATGCTCATTTCTATGGCATAGTGCGAGCCAAAAGAGACGTTGAATATTCTGTGCGCCACTAAGGGCATCCTTTCGAACCACGCCCATAGCTGTGGAAACCAAATGTAGCCTATAACACCAGGAAAAAAGATCTGCCGATACTCACCATGAACGTTAAACCAGAAGTTGGAAGGCTATTCCAGCCACCAAGCCGCGTCGTCACGGCAGACATATCCTGAAATGAAATATGAGGCGGCCATTTCGACCTCAAACAGGTGCGAATGAGGTCGATCATCTCTGTATTCAACGATTTGTCCTCCTTCACTGCGCATTGAAATAATCTCTGGGCGTCCTGTGTGGAGGCACCCATCTCGAATAGTCGCTTGATGATCTTGTACCGCAACTGACGTTCTGCAGCTTGCGAACCTAGCTGGTCCACTGTAGAAGAAGAGATGAAGCTAGAAAACATGGGCATCAGTATACCCAGCATGCTCAAGACGGCAAGGTTGCGGTGGGACGACTGAGTCAGGTGTTCCAAGATCTTATATACTATGAGTCGAAGGGAAGGACTCGTCACGAAAGATCCGAGTACAAGATCCCAGACGATCTTAAAGACATGAGGTAAATGGATAGTACCCAGAGACGGCGCAAATTCCAAGAAATGGATGCCTAGCTCGTGGAGGTCGTGACAAGATGCTTGCAACGTCACGAACATGTCGACAACAGCGAACTCGTGGATAGAAAGGGAAAGAAGGCACCCGAGGGTCTTCTCGAAGGTGACAGGATGTTTGATGAGCGCGTCGCAGGCGTCAGACAAAGCCGCATAGCCGACGTACTCCTGGAGTAGGATTGTAAGAATATGGAGAGTGCAATAGAAGGAATACTTGATTACTAACCTCGAAGAAGGTCAAGTTGATCGAGTGTCGATCCAGAGCCTTTGAGATGAGTACAAACACAAGCTGTATGCAGTCGAAGACTTGTTGGATTGACTGAGGGCTGGACAATGCAGATGGCGTGGCTGGTAACGTTGAAAGGACATGTATCAAAACAAGGAATCCGTCCGCTTCACGAAATGCGCCCCATGCCCCAGAGTGCTCTCCGACGACAGACTGAATGGAATGCAAAATCTGCCAAGCATGGTCTGTAAATCCAAAGGCGACTCGATTGAACAACATTAGTTTTTTACCGTGTTCCTCAAGTGGGTATCTTCCACCAACTTGATTTCCTCCACCAGAGATTTAACCTGGCTTGCGAGAGTGCTTCCCTCAGTGGTCGCAACCGATGAGCTGGAGTGGGCATCGTCGTTGAAGGTGGTCTCGTGTGCGTGATCCTGAAGATTTCGAAGAGGTGCTAGAAGCGACCTCAGCATTTCGCGAGTGGTCATGAGCTACCCAGAGGGTGTTTGATGCAGTCGGGTTGGACAGAAACTTCCTCATTGGGATTTACAACTTTGGAACGCGTCGTAACTCATTGGCATCCTACCTCGACGGACATATATATGTAGACCCATCGCTAGACAGACGATTCCCCATTCTTTTCTTCCCCTTCTGGTGTTCTCCTGCACTGTCATTTTATGGTCAATTTCGCTGTTACATAATTAGCATCAGGGTAAATTATTAGGGGTTGGAATCGGGCAAGCGCGATGTCTGAACCCCCCACAAGTGAGTTCTTGGTCTTCTTCTATATGGACTCACTCGTATACTTTTCTAGATGAACATACCTTGGAGCTTTATGTCCGCTCAGCAGCATTCAATGAGAAGTGTGCTGCGTACTCCAAGGAGATTGGCAAGGGCCTTGCATCCGATGACAGTGATCTTGACTACTTCTCCGACCGCAGCAGTCTCTGGGAGACAACCTCCTCCAGCGTTCCTTCAATCAAGTCCTCTCCCCATAGTGTCTCTAAGTTAGAGGCCCATCTGTACTATTTTGGTATCCGGGGTCCCAGGCACTGGGGTCCCAAGTTGATCTTCCGGACATCCAAGGATGTCTTTGCAGCGCCCTCAGGGCCAGAACAAGATCCTCGTCTCATGCAGCTTCTGCCAGTCTACAGGCACCACAAATTTGGCACAGACAATCTGTGGGCTCTTATTCGTTCTTAGGTTCGTGACTTCTCAAAGTGCTGTGGTCCATGGGCTGACATTCATTACAAGGTTGTTGAACTCCTTGACCAGCAAAACATCTACCATTCATCTGTAGATCTTGTTCGTTTCAGCTGGGTTGAGGAGAACAAGAACAAGGATGATGAAAACATTGAGGTCACCCCATATGGGACAGTCATTACCACTCCTGTCACGATTTGGGTGGGAGTCTTACCTGATACTCTTACTGGCGAGGAGGCGTTCCGCTCTTCCAACGACATCGTCGATCTCCTCAAGGAGCACAGCATTTTTGATGTTGATGTTGCGTATCGTGAGTCGGTGGCCAGGGGTTTCAGTGGTCCCCAACTGTTCACCCCCGTCTCGGATCTCGATCCCCTCAAGGCTGTCATTGATCCCGTGACTACCACACTTGGCTTGCGTATCGCTGGCTTAAAGACGCTCAAAATCCAAGGAACAATGGGCTTTTATTTTAGAGTAGGTAAAATTCTTTACGCTGTCACAGCGCGCCATGTTTTATTTCCTGAAGATGAAGGCAGCAATTCATACTCCTACATTGGTATGTTTGTTTCCCCAAGAACACGAACGCAGCCTTGACTATGTACACTTACAAAGCTGGACCTAAAAAGGAGGTCGTCCTCATGGGGACAAAAACATTTGCCAACTTCCTCGTATCCATCCAGGGCCATATTGGCATCCTGAACAACACAGTTGGCGTCTTGGAGAAGCGGATTACGGCATTAACAGGAAGGTCAGAGGGCAGTGGCCCTAACGCTGAGCAAGCGAGAGGTGAACTGGTGGAGACTCAACGCGAGCTGGGCAAGACACGAACGGCAATTGAAGAGCTCATGAAGTTCTTCGTGAAGATGAAAAAGCAGTGGACGAAGCCAAAGGACCGGGTCATCGGACATATCATCTGGGCACCTCCCATCAGCGTCTCTACCACTCCTCATAGTTACACAATGGATATTTGTGTCATCAAGCTCGATGAGAAGAAGTTCTCACAGAACTTCAAGGGGAACGTGCTCGACTTGGGTGCGTTGCTGATCTGTCTAGCTACTAAAGGTGTCTAATCTAACTGTTCATATTCCAGGCCCTGAGATTGATGCCGCCAAATTCATCAGCTTGATGTACCCTCGCATCGACGCGCCATCCGATTTTGATTATCCAGTCGAACGTCTCCTCGAGCTCCGAGGCATTCTCTCTGCTCAAGAGATACGCACACCCAACAACACAGACCACAAAGGCGACCCCATGCGATACGTTATTAAACGCGGCCTCACCACACTCACCACGATTGGTTGTTTGAGTGGATTTGAGTCTCATGTTCGCCGTTACTTCGCCCTAGGCAGCCGCGATTCGGTGGAAGCAGCAGTGTATCCCTATGACAACAACTCCGGTCCATTCTCCAGTTGCGGGGACTCTGGGCCCATCATCGTTGATGTCCTCGGCAAGTTCGTTGCCCTCCTCACCAGTGGCACGGGTCCAACTGATTCCTCTGACATCACGTTTGGTTCGCCAATGTACTGGCTTTGGGAGATCATCAAGGCCCAGTTCCCCGGTGCCAACCTCTACTTTGAAGACGATGACAATTACTAGGTTTGTCTCTTCCTTCTGCCCCATCCTCTCGTACTCATAGCTCACAACCTTAATGTCAAGGCCTGAGGAGGGGTGCGGTTCACCGTAATTACACTTAGTGGTTATGATATTACAACACCAGAGGAGGGTGCGCCGAGGCTTAGATTTCATGATAGTTCCCAAGATAGGCGACGAGTCGCGACTGACTCTTCTCATGTGCCATCAAGGAATCTCACAATTTTGCAATGTTTGTGATACGGTGCTCACTGAACTTCACCTCCCTCACAGACGAAGTTGTGCGCAACATTGTATTGTGATTGGCGCTTGCCATGTTTTCAAGTAGTAATCTACCGCTCGCTCACTGGCAGACACACGCTGGTATTTCCATCACTGCCTCTTCGCATTGATGATATCCACAAACTCCGGTTTCAACGATGCACCACCCACGAGGAATCCATCGACATCCGGTTGCGTCGCTATCCAAGCACCAAATGAATGAATTCAGCACAAGCACCATGAGGAGGGGAGAGGATACACGCACCAAGTTCCTTGGAATTCGCTGCAGTGACAGAGCCGCCGTAGATGATCCTCGTCGTCTCCGCGACGCTCTGAGAAACCTGCTTCTCCAAAAATCGACGGATCTCGGCGTGGGCCTCTTGCGCCTGTGCCGCAGTGGCAACCTTGCCCGTGCCAATCGCCCACACTGGCTCATACGCAACCACGATGTTCCTGTAGAGTGCAATTCAGGCTCGGATCCGGTGGGGAAACGCCGGAGATACGTACTTCCAGTAGGCCACGCCCTGGAGGACATCCACGACAGCCTGGAGCTGCTCATTGACCACCACTGTTGTCTTCCCCGCTTCTCTTTCCGCGAGGGTTTCTCCGACACAGAGGATCACCTTGAGAGAGGTATCTAGAGCCGCCTTGGTTTTGCTCCCGACAAACTCGGAAGTTTCGTGGAACAGAGTACGGCGCTCAGAGTGTCCTGATAACTTTTTGTAGAATCAACGAGTGGGAATGAAGGTTGCATGGACGTACCGAGTATGACGTATGGAATCTCTGCGTCGACGAGCTGCGTTGGGCTGAGAAGGCGTCAGTGAACGCTCGAGTAAAACATGAATGACATCCGCCTGACCTTATTTCGCCCGTGAAGGCGCCCGATGACTTGAAGTAACAGTTCTGAGCAGAAAGTTGAATCTCCTTGCGGAGGAGGGTCTTGAGGGGGATAAGGTAGAGTGCAGGGGGTGCAATGACGATCTCTTTTGCACTCGGTCCTTGAGTCCTACGAGATACATCCTAGGTGGTCGGACGCTTACCGGTCGAGGGATCTAGATCAGCTTTGTTAAGGATATTGACGATCTGCTTCTTCTGCTCCACAGAGCCAGGGTTCATCTTGAAATTACCTCCAACGAAGAATTGGCGAGGCATCGTTTCAGAACTGGTTCTGGTCGCTGGATTGTATGAAGAGAAGGTGGTATTGATGAGCGCACGTCGATTGCGGGTGATTACGATTTGATCTGATATAAACTCCAACTAATTCGGCACCCCTACCGGCCTCTACCGAGGTAAAGTGGATCAGATATGTACCAGAGAGGTTCTATGATCCCTTCGACTAGTAGCTTTCTAGGAGACACCCTCAACATCCACGACCCATCAAGTCTGAGAAACCCTGGCGCCGCTCATGTGTCGCTCACATACCTACGGCTATCATGGTGATAGCACACAGCAATCCCCCGAGCCTGGAAACGCACTTTAATACCTCCGGCTGACGTGCCGACATCGTCGAAATGGGAGAGGGGGTGAAGAAGTGACGAAAGAGCCCCCTCTGGCTGACCCGGGCACTGACATCGGAAAGTCCCATCTGATGGCGTGAATATATTCAAGTCAACTGTAGGTAGACTTACCCTCACTGGCAGTTGGGGATACTCTAACACTGCCACACCACCTGGGCAGTGGCATTCGTGGTGCCAAGATCAGCGCCCGCCATCTAATGCAGCTATCCATGTGGTTCAGCAAGATAGGGATGGTCGTTCGTGAAATTGGCGGTAATACCGAAATGCCTTTGTAGAATATGAGTACAACCCGTTCTCACTCGGTAACGAACAACTAGATTCACCGTTCGGTACGTCTGCCAGTGGTTTACCCCCTCCCAAAAACTTTTCCATCGTCGCTCGAGGTCGGAATGACCCGGTGCTCGTACTCCGCAAACATCACGGAGGGTTTGTCAGGAGCGGAGCGAAACCAGTCATTCAAGTTCGACGCATCGTCCACTGTGTCCTAACGTCGTCCACCGATAGACATCTTCATGAAGTGGGAACAGACCGCCTTCGAGCGATCAAGGAGGTCCTGGTTGGAGACTCAGTGCAGGTTGGGCATATCTGCCAAAAACACGCATGATGGGGTGTGAGATGAACCTGGTAATTTTGTACATACGTATTACGCTCGTTTGTACCACTCGCGCCCCAATGATGTGATCATGCCGCTCCATCCTCTTACACCCCTCCGATGGCCTACCCGCAGCCGGTCGACGTCGTCAGTGGCGAGCAGTACCGCTACGCCCTTACCAACTTTGTGCGTCCCCCCATTGCTCACCGCGTGTAGTGTAGCGTATGTAATCCCCACAATCCCACCCGCAGCGCATCGCCCACGAAAAGGTAGAGGAACAACGCCGTCAACTCGAAGAACAAGAGAAACAAGTCGCCATCCTCCGCGCTCGCATCGCCCTCCTCGAAGGCACCGCCAATGACCAGACACACACCAAGCAGGGCGGTAGCTCGATCGACGATTTCTCGATCAAGGTTTGTCTTCCTCTTGCGCTCGTACATGCAGTATGATTGCAGCTGTCCGCATTATGATACAGAATGCAGCGTCCCAACTTGAGCGCCTCATGAACCGCTGGGCAGCCGACGTCGTTCGCACTCCGCCTGCCTCGCTTTCAGACATCTACTTGACAGCTTTCGCTGACATCACCGGTAACGGGCTGCCCGACACGCTCCCCCCCGAAGGCGCTTCCGCAATCCAGGTTCAGAACATACTTCGACACGCCCTCACCGAAGTCATCAGTTCTGAGATCATCAACGTGCTCATGGTCACCAACTCTGCAGAGGCCAACATACAGCTCACACGGATACACGAACATCTCTTTGCGAGTGCGTCATCCATCTTTGTTCTCCCTCTACCTTGGCGTGAATCCGATCAGACTTCACGCACCTGCCCTCCGTCCATAAACCCCCGTTTTGACCATCCGATCCCTAGGAAACCCTGTCGTCGCCGGCGTGTGGCGCCGCCAAACCTTCTCCGCTGCTGTCGAGACGTGTTCTCCCGAACTTACCGCGAGCATCTTGGAGGAGCAACTCCCCACCCTTATCAAACGTCTCGGTGACCACACACGCGGTATCCCCCCCATCCTCACTTCCGCATGCGGCTTCTCGCGCATGCTCCACGGCTCGCCCCCCACAGGCGGCGGCAGCGATACATTCTACCGCTCCTTCGTCCCCGATATCGGCAGTCAACTATACCCACGACAGATCGAACTTGTCCGGAGATGTCTCAGGAGCGAATGTGGTGACGTGGATAGAGTCGGCACGACAGTCTTTCCCGGACTCGTCAAGGTGTCGAGAGGGGGCGTGAACAGTCAGGAGAACACCCAGACGGTCGTGCGGCGCGCTCAGGTCATGTGTGAGTGTGCGCTCCATGCAGGTGTAAACACATCTCCGCAATGAACATATCAACGAGCTATGGAACGTCTTGGGTAAATCGTCTAAATTGCATCTATGCATTAGTACCATCTGTGACTCTAAACAACGAGCAAGGACGCAAGGGTCGCTTGCGTTTGTATGACCTGAACCCATATGCGTCAGCAAAACACGGCCAGAACCTGAGTCCAAAAACCTCACCTCCAACGCTTGCTGTGCCTCTAGCCTCCTCCTCGCAGCCTGTAACCAATCGCGAAGCAACTCCTTCGCTGGGCCGGTGAGCTGATTCAGCTCCCGCGCAGCATTATCCAAGTCCTTCTCATTCATGTAAAACTCTGCACGAGACAACACGCTCAACACGTCCGACCCAGGCATGAGCCCGCGTGTCTGGAACCGGAATGAGGATAAGAGATGTGACGCAAGGAAAGACAGCACGCCCGCATTCTGGTCCGGCACAAGCGCCACGCTCGACACGCGTGGCGCAACCGATGTCGTGAACCACGTTGTGAGATCTGCCAGCGGTTCCACACCCACGTCGGGGATATCCGACTGCTCGAGTGACTCGAGGGCAGCGGATACGACACCGTCGTCCTTGGCAATGGCGATGTGTCGGAGTATACGTAGCTCCTCGCGGAAGGGCTTTCGCTCTGGCGCGTCGAGTGCGGCTTGCATGGCGCGCAGCGCGGTCCACAGACCATGAACACGAATGTTCTCATCGAGGTAGGATGAGTTGTCAAGCGCGAGACGTTCGAGACGCTTGAGCCCCGTGGCGAGTTCGTCGAGACGAGCCAGTCGCCCACCGCGCTCTTCCTCGACCTTGACTTTGACTTCGCGAATCCAGCGACGCTGAAGTTCGATCCCTTGGGCAATGATCGCTTCTCTCAACCTAAGCAGACATACCCGGCGTCGATTCCATGACTGGGGCGAAAGAATAACTCGAGCTTGCTCACCGTTCGTTCAGCAGTTCCGTCTGCACCTTGAGCTCATCCCCGAGCCTCTCACGATATGCCTGAACGAGCTTCATCTTTTCTTCTGTGATGTATCTTTCGTAGTCTTCTCTCTGCAGTGCGAGCTTGTCCTGAGACTCGAGCTCGAGCTCGAGCAGCTTCGTGCTGTACTCACGAACCTGCTCGTCAAGTCTGGCCTCAAGCTCGTGCTTCTCGTCCTCCTTGATCTTATCGAACCGCGTCACGAGCTCGGTAAGGTCATTCTTGGCAACGTCGAGGATACCCTTGGCCTTTTCTGCTGCTGAAGGGTTCGCATTCAGATATGACGCAAGGTCATCGATGGTGCCCGCGAGATGTGAAATGACGGGCTCCGAGGTGGCAACATTCGAGACGGCCGGAGCGATCAAAGGAAGAACTTCAGCTTTGGGTTTGGGAGCGGGCTTGGGTCTAGAGAAGCCAGGTGGCGGTTCGAAGCCGATGGGGAGAGGAGCTACATAAACATTTGCTTCTTCCGGTTTCTCCGACAAGACGAAAACCTCCACATTCCCAGCTTGAAGTTCAGGCGAAGGGGATGAGGACGACGGATCTGGGGTGAATGTCGGCCCCAGAATGACCTCGATCGGTTTCGCCAACGCGGCCTCCGCTTTTTTGACCAGCTCATCCAGCTCGTCCGCGAGCTGTGCGGCCTGGTGCTTTGCAAGCGCCGTTGCCTTGGCGGCCGCCTCTGGCGAGAGCCGTTCCTTCGTCTTGTCCACAGCCGTCTTGAGAACAGCGGCGGTGGACTTGACGCGCGCTTTTGTCTCGTCAATGGACGCCTTCTTGCCCTCGCGCGAGGTGTCATTGTCGGACGGGGTGTTCTGAGCCTTGTTCGCGTCCGCATTCGGGATCACATTGGCGAGGTGTCGTTGGACAAAGTCGTAGACGGCCTTGGCAGTGTCCACGGTGGCGACGACAACCTGCTGCATGGTGATCTCATCCCAATGGTGCTGCTGTCCATACTCGACGAGGACGTCGCCCAGCGGGACGTGTTTCGTGAATAGGTCGTGGTACTGCTGGTTTTGGTAGGAAACGAACGTGCTACCGACGTAAAACGCGCCGGTCGCGGTGACGGAGTAAAAAAGCAGTCTCGTCACAGTGCCGTTGGCTTTCTTGGATGCCGACGAGGCAGAGGAAGAGCTCGTGGCGGCTCCGGGTGTCGCGGTAGTGGTGGGGGTGGTGGAGGTGGTAGAGGTGGTAGTGTTGGTGCTCGCCGGACGCTGTCATTACGGTTGAACTTGTTAGATTTGGAAAAGATATAAAAGGGAGACTTACCGTCCTTGCCCTGACCAAGCCTCTACCAGTAGCTCGTTTGGAGACGGCGACGGCGCGGTACATCGTCGGCAACAAAACTTTGGTGTCGTCCTCAGACCACGTCCGGTACGACTCGGTTCGGAAAGTCCCGTGGGACCATTGGAACGTTGAGTCACCACGCCCCAGTACAACAACGCTATACTTGTACCCGCACAAAATCCCGCTCAATCGCTTAGAACGTGACGTGCCAATTACCCCCTCGCCCCTCCCCGACCACGCTGACCGGCGCGGGTGTGCCGCGCCATACAACTTTGGTGCACCATGCATACTAGTAACCTCACGGGCTGCACGGCTCGACCCAAGAGGTCCCTTGGAGAGCGGAAGCCAGCGGGTTGTCTCTGAACACCGCGCGTCGCATGGCCCAGCGCCTTGGAGACTAGGATCGAAAAAAACAAACACGGCGTAAGCCCACTTGCCGTCCCCGCAAAGTCCGAGCAGTGTAGTCGGCGCATGTCCCCTTGGACGTCACTGATCTGTGAGTAGCAACAGGTTGGGGGGAAACTCCGAGGTACGTACGCTCACCGACAGGCATGACTTCAGTAGGAAAAAGGTTTCGAACGAGGATTTCGTCAAACAATCTCATCGAACTAACCCGGTTTGGAAGACGGGTGGTTCGTGGAAGTCCGCTGCGGCCAATGACAAGTAGAAACTTTGAAAGGCGAACGTGTCAGTTGCGCGGGTGAACGGCTTTGCTGGTATGACTCCAGCTCATTTTTATCGGTGAAAGGTACGTTTATACAGTCTGTATTAGCAGAGGCATTCAAGCCCGCGTTATTCGCAATATTTTTCTGACATATATCCATCATGCGCAATTCCCCAGCTACTATCGATGATCGATGACTCACAACCCTCTCTAGTACATAACCGAGGCATCTTGTGGTCGGATGTGAACTGCGTTGGAAGCTGGTCCGAGCTTCAATACATGATACTTTACGGAATTCAACGTCAAAACACTGCAGGTAACCTTGTAAAATACATGAAGGCCCATACAATATCGAAGGAATGAACAAAAATGTCATATTACATTCAGATAGACTTTGCGGCAATACACTCATTCCCCGTATGACTGTAGAATGGTTCCTCCATCAACAGTAATCTACGTCAAGTTTATTCAGCATGCTCGGGCCCCGATTCAACAATTCAATCCAAAAAGAGCTAGAACTTACACTTTGTCCTGGTACAATCCAAAAGGTAAGCAAGCGGACCTGAAAATGGAATCAAGAAATGTGACTTGCCGGTTATGAAGTGTGCTTCCTTTGAGGCGAGGTAGCTAACGATGCTTGCGATGTCCTCCGGCTGAGGGTCACACTTGATAGGTTTCTTGGACATGAGCTGCGGGTAGTATGAGTATATAGTTGCGTGGCGACAAGCGTGAGATGGAGCAACTCACGCTCAAGCATGGCTTAATCTGTTCTAAATCATCAGGTCCATCGAAGATGAAAGTCGCTGTCCGAAGTCCGAACTTATGTAGTCCCATTCCGGGATCGGATACTTTGTCGACACTTACTCATTGGCGTCTTGACGAAGCCGGGAGCGTAAGAGTTTACCGTAATATTGTGTGGGCCAAGTTCCAGTGCTGATTTGACCAGAAATCCCATTTAAGAGCAGGGCGACAAAAAAAACCGGCCCATACCAGCAGTTTGCGTAAGGCCTCGGACAGCAAACTTGCTGGCGGAATACGCGGAGCACCCTTGGAGTCCTATCTTGCCAAGGATAGAGCTGGCGCCGATAATCCGCCCTCCACGTCCTTGCTTGATCATCTGTTGTGCTGCATACTTGTAACACAAGAAAGGGCCACGCGCATTGACGGCCATGACCCGCTCCCAGTCATCTAATTCCGCTGCAGAATAGGACTGTCAGTCCAAGCTGTACGAAGCTAACTAGTAGCGCGGCGTACTGTCGACCAAGGATGACAATGCACCGGTCCCTGCGTTTGCTACCATCTACGAAGGGAGTCACTGCTCGGAAACACAATCGATCGGAGTGCAACACGGGATACCCACAACATCCAACCCACCAAGTTCCTTGACAGTGTCTTGTACCATGTCCTTGACTTCCATTTCGACAGTCACGTCCGCAGGCACTAAGTGAGTCCTTCTACCAAGCTTCCCAATATCGTCTGCAACAGCACGCAGCTCGTCATGTTTGGACGGGACATCGTTCAGAGCAATATCGAAGCCATCCCTGGCAAGACGAAGTGCTATACTACGTCCCAAACCCTGGGCCGATCCAGTGATGAGGGCAACCCCTTTGGCGGTAGACATGAGCTCCAGAGGACGGGTGAAAAGTAGATGCGTGTGGGCTAATATAATGGGCCGTTTTATATATATGGTTTGTGAGAACAGTTTCAGGTCGTAAGTTGCCGAAAGAACGACTCACATCATGTGGATCCGCACGATACGCAAGAAGGCAGACCAAATGACGACATGGCAGGCACAGTCGACTCCCTTTGGTGTGTTGTGAGGGAGCAACTCGGTAAGTATGGGTCGTCGGGGAGGTTGACCACTCGCGGCACCATCAACACGAAGTTAGCTGGTTGGCTATAAGTGTGTAAAACTAGCATTCCAGTAAGATAAGAAACTATTTACGAGTTGGCAGGTCCACGACGAGACTGCCGACTCGTCGAACCCAAACGTGGTGAGCGCTGGCCCAGCGGAGCCAACAGACAGGTCGTACGAACCCGAGAAGACGGGTCAGGTACTACGCAGCCAGAACGGATGGCGCGAGGCGACGCGTCCAGTGGGGAGGGGCAAAAAGTCACTGGGAGGTAGCAGGTGATGAGGGGGGGGTTGACGAACTGGAAGACAGAGTATGGTGG
>JBBPQE010000410.1:0-21802 GCA_038092335.1 Boletus vinaceobasis
GAGTGTCTTGTGCTGCACAGCGACGGGGGCAATGGGGGTCGGCGCAGGGATGTTCGTGCCCTTGAGGTTGGTGGCGGCGAAATTCGTGATGCCATGTCCGATGGTGGTGGACAGCTCGGTAATCGACTCCTGAATCTGGGTCGGGTAGTCGTAAGTCTCGGACTCGTATGCCTTGGTGATCCTGGGGTAAAACTGGGTCAGATACAATGGATATGCGCGTCGCTGCGATCTTACTTGAGCAGAGCGAGGTGGGCCTGACGCAGCGCGTCGACGCGGGTCTCGAGGTCTTTGTACTCTGTGTGAACTCGAATGGGTGAGATGTACGACTATGATTTTCGGAGACACCAACCTTGAGGCAATTCGGTGATTTCACCGGGTGCAACTTGGCCCAGGCGTTCTCGCGTCGCTTGGACACTCGAGTTGAAGCCCTTTGCCAGCTTGTTGGCCGATTGGCCGAGGTTCATGTTGGAAATGCTCGATTGAAGCTTGCTCCAGCCGTCCATTGTCGATATCTGCTTGCTCGCTGCAAATAGGATACGGGCGCAGTCGGTGCTGTGGTTGGAAACTTGGCAAGTTTGTCGTGAGCGATGGTGACAGGGAGGCTGTCCGGGGTTCGCAAGCTCCCGACAAGGAAAGCGGTGCCACCAGTCCGGGCTCTCGCGGGTGCGACGCGTATGCCTGGTTAACAAGAGTTTGTTCCAACATTTCATTTCGACATTGGCGGCCATGGATAACGTGTACAAGTCCTCTGGTTTCGATTTCTCGAACTCGATACGGTGAGCGCGTTCGCGATGCGATTTGTTCCCGACGATATTCATCACCACTAGCAATCACTTTCTGGCGGAAAAAGGACTGCCATTGCCCAAGGCAACTAGCACCGGCACCACCATCGTAGGGTGTATTTTCAAGGATGGCGTCCTGCTTGGCGCAGATACGCGTGCGACCGAAGGCCCGATCGTCGCAGACAAGAACTGCGAAAAGGTGCGTGGTTGCACCTATCATCCACCTGTCCTAGCGCCTCAAGACATCACTCCAGATACACTACATCTCAGAGTCCATTCGATGTTGCGGCGCTGGGACTGCAGCAGACACCGAATTTGTCACCGCGACGATCTCGTCTAATATCGAGTTGCACGCGCTCTCGACGGGGAGAAAGCCGCGCGTGGTCACTGCGATGACTATGCTCAAGCAACATCTATTTCGGTCCGTCTGTTTTCTCGCTCTTGCTGTTGGGGATGCTGAATCAATCCATCAAAGATATCAAGGACATATCGGGGCCGCACTCGTCCTTGGGGGTGTAGATCTCACCGGTCCACAACTCTTCACTATCCATCCTCACGGTTCCACCGACAAGCTTCCCTATGTGACGATGGGATCGGGAAGTCTTGCGGCCATGGCCGTCTTCGAGAGCAGTTGGAAGCCCAACTTGACGGTAATCTGAGCCTCCATTTCTCCCAGATATCCAGCAAACTGACGTCACCCCGTCCACAGCGAGAGGAAGCCCTCCAGTTGGTGACGGCCGCTATTTCAGCTGGTATCTTCAACGATCTTGGTTCGGGTTCTAACGTCGATGCATGTGTCATCACTGCAACTGGCACTGAGATGCTGCGTAACTTTGTCAAACCGAACGAGCGTGTGGAAAAAGAGCGTAAATATACGTTCAGGCGGGGAGCCACAGCTTGGAAGAGTGAGACCATCAGAAGTTTGATTGTCAGCGAGCAGATCACGCCTGTCGCAGGCGAGGCTATGGACGTCAGCTAGACGAATATCGCTCAGATGTACACTAATCGATATTACCATCTTGTCACTCAAGCACTCTGGATCGATGGCATATATGCATAAGATAACAGAGCCATAGAAATACTGTTCCATGTACAATCTATCCATACAGTGATTCAAAAGATGCAAACGAATGTTGTACACATGCGCAGTGGGGATACGAATGCGATAAACCAACCTGTGACTCAGTTCAGCGCCATGTCTGGTGCCGGGGACACGACTGCTACCAGTACGGAGATATCTACAAAACCATCTCAGAACTCGGTGTAAGGCCCAGACAAAATACACTCACCATCAATTTTACCACCCTTGAAAGTCTTTCCTTGCTCCCTTGCTCGGCGAGCAAACGGTATCTCGTCCTCCAATTCCCCATCGTCATCCACAAAACTCCTCCCCTTCCTCTCTGACACTCGACGGGCCCTCGAGCACAGAGCCTCGCTCAACATCCCCGCTAGTGTCCTCCGACCGAGTAGCCCCTGACTCTTGTGCTTCTCCGCATCCTTCAAAAACGACCTTTTGAACCGTATCACTTCATCCAGTACCTCAGAGTCCCACAAGTTGTCACTCAGTCCATCACTTGCAAGGATGAGGATATCGTCTGCTTGGACGGGGAGTTCGAGGATCTGCGCATCACTGGGTCGGGCAGAAGAGCTCGGCCCAAGTTGCACAGGTGTGTTGAACGCCCACCACATCTCGGCACTGCGCCAGACGACGTGCTCATCCCGTACTAGCATACCCATGCAATCGCCCAAGTGTGCAATTTTAAGAACTGCATCATGGATAGGCTTCTGCGAAGCTGGCAAATTGAATAACATCGGACGATGCGGAGAAGGTCGGGGAGGTATCGGTGGTCGCGAGTGTTGGAGAACCGCGACAAGTGCAGTAGAAGATCCCGTCTTCAACGGAACAAACTTTGGCTGAGGGACGATGGTGGTCTTAGGCGGTAGTGTGGAAGTCGGAGTTGGAACCACGGCGTCACTGGGTCCCGTGGAAAGCGGCTGCTCTTCAGAAATGGAGAGAAGTGAAGATGGCCGCGCAATAGGCGCAGACGGAGTCGAATCCTCGGCCACGACATGCGCTTTGATTGTTTTTTCGTATGCACGTTCGAGAATCATGAGAATGTCCAGGCCATCTTCAAGATCCTCGAGCGAATCCTCCAGCTCCTCGCTGAGCTTATCTATGTCCGTATTCCATGGCCACTCGTCATTGAGGGCTGTGCCGCCTGTACGTCTTGGTGAGGCACTGCGGACTGGTGATGCCTCGCGGCGCTGGGAAGTACAAGCGTCAACCTCAAGGGCCTCTGCCGAACAGTGATGCATCAAACGCCGAGCGAAGAGAGCGCTAGGCGAAGGGTCGTGAGACGCACGTTTCGACGTGCAAGAATCTAAGTCATTGAAATTAGGAACAAGGTTAAGTTTAATGAGACTAGAGTGTCCACACATACCTCTGGCCCGTGACCAGCCACCAACGCCATCAGCTACGCCCATGGCATTTTCGTGGATGAAGTAGGCATCTTCGCCTACTTGAACGGCAAGACTGAGGTCCTCGGTTGGTACGTCCTTGAAGAAACGTCCGGTGGAGGCGCCGGAGCTACCCATGCCTGATTTCACAGGCTTCTTTGCATGTTTTGGAATTCCGTATGCACCAACATCCAGATGATATCGCACGCGGTGCCTCTTGACCCGCGGGTGCGAGTCAGACTGATCAGAGAGCGAGACGTTACAAAACGGGATCGGAGGAAAGGTGGAATACGGAAAAAAACCTGCAGATTGATGTGACGCGGGTAGGACAGGGGGCGACGAGGAATTCGCCTGGGGTGAAGTGAGTGCGAGGGAGAAAGGCGGTTGGCCAGACGTCTGGCCTTGTCCGTGCGGGGAGTTGTGAGAGTGTGGGCTGGTTGAATGGAAAGAACCCTCGCCCTCGACCTTGACAGGGAGGCGCGAGGTAGAGAGTACGTGGGGATTGCCTGGGCGAGAACTGGGAGGTGGCGGTGGCGGTGGTGGGGAGTCGAAGAAGGCAAGGGGGCCAGAGGTGGAGTTCGCCGTGTACAACGGACGGGAAGACGGGGTTGAGTTCGAGCGAACTCTGGATATCGCACTAGCCGATGTAGAGGGGGACGAGACGGCGCGGGGTAGAGCGGTGTAAAACCGCTTCTGGATGGTCTTCATCGTCGGACGGGGTGCGCTCATACTAGTTACCGCTCGTCCACAATGGTGGGAGCGACGGGGAGTATGTCGTCGCTGCCAGCGATGATGTGGAGATACAAAGTGATGGAGTGTAAAGATGCGGTTGGATTGAAAAAGACGTGCAAAAGCTGCAGCATGTCCCGGCCACAATCGGAAAAACCCGGGTCGCACTGTCGCCGGCATGCCCATAAGTGCACATCGTCAATAATCTGCCAGTCTGAGATACACGATACATATCACGAGCTCTACTGGTCTTTCTCCCAGTCCTTCACGTCTCCTTCTTCCCCAGCTGCACCGTCTCTTCGTCTGGCACTGTCGGGGTAGCCGCGTCCGCCTGACTCAGCGCAGCGTCTGCCTTTTGCAGGTCTCTCTCGCTTAAACTCTGGGACACACCCCCGCCGGGTGTGTTTACCCCAGACCCCCCACGTGAACGAACCTTCATAACAAGCGGGCTGTCACAAGGGCGCAACGCGGAGACGATTAAGTAGGTTCAATGAGGGATGAAACTTTGATAAGGACAGCCACTTACAAGGGATACCCATCCTCCTCGTCTTCGGCCGAGTGTGGCCAGTTATACCCACGATAGTCACTCGTGTTCAGTCGCTGCATCTGGAAAGTGGCGACCTGAGTTCAGCCCTGGCCTTCCACGCTGCCCTGGACAGCTCACCTCCTCTGTTAGCGTTCCCATGTCCCCCGGGGTGGCGATCCCAGACATCCGCAGACGGGGGCTGGCAGGGACAGACATCGGCAAAAACCGTTCCATGCTCGCCCCGAACCAGTCAGAATCCTCGTCGTCCGCCTCACCATTCGCATTTAGGAATGCGTCTGGATACGCCCGCCTTAACGCCAGTTGTCTCGACTTGGAGTACTCAATCCCAAGGTTTTTCCAGTCCAACAGCGGACTTAACCGCTCCACTCGGTTGCGCTGGTTAATCCGTTGTCGCCGTGTCTTATTACAGAATTGGAACATGAAGTTCATCAGGTTGTTGACAGATTCTTCGACAGATTGCATCCTGCGATCAACGATGTAGCAGCCTTCATCCTCCGGTCTTTCAATCAAATCTTGCATGAAACACCCGAATCCAGACAAATTGGTGGTGACAGACGGAACCCCCATCTAACCTCGCAGTCAGCCACTTCATCATCGTCAACATCGGATGGCTACTCACAACCGTACATTCTGCCGGCGTGTAGCCCCATGGCTCGTAGTAGCTCGGGAACACACCCAGGTGGCACCCTCTCACGAACTCCTCGTAGTCAAGACCCAAAATAGGGTTGTTCGAGTTTAAAAAGTCCGGGTGGAAAATCACCTTCACCCTGTCAGACGGGGCATTGAACAGTTTGACGCGACGGAGCTGGTTCAGAATGGGGTCGCTGGAATCATCTACCATGTTGTGCGTGACAATCGGGGGGTGTGCGCTGCGTTTGAGCGCAAATATCCGCCGCTTCAATAACACCTGGTCCTCCGCAGACAGGAGGTTATCTGGATGAAGCTCCATCTTGCCCTCCCTGTGGAGTCAAAAATGCTTAGATCAAATCTGGACCATCATGGATAGGTGATCGACAGCACATACCCGTGATACCTGGCAGCATGGTCGAACAGGCGAGCACCGATTCGATTTTGTATTTCTGTAACGGTGTCCTTCAATTGTTTCATAACCGCTTGTCCTTTGAGAGCATCGACTAAGTAAGAACTTGTCGCAGCAGGCATGATGATGAACGCGACGACGGTCGTCTTCGAACCCGACTGTTGAAGGCGGTGGTTTAAACCTGTCAATGACGTAGTAAAACAAGGCCATGTATTTTAAATGGGACATGCTTACGCGCAAGCGATTCAATAAACATATCTACTCCCTTGTTTCGATACTCGTAGCGACCAGCAGTAAACATCTTTCAGAGATTTCAGCAATGCAGGTAGAAGATCAACGCAGAAAACTGACATATAGCGTATTTTCGAGATCGAAATCATAGTAACCATAAAAGTGACCCCGGACAAATTCGTGGATTTTAGCTTTTGCGGTGGCATGCAAATTCTGGAATTCGTGCATCGCTTGGAACTTCACGACGTTGAGTCCATTGGGCACTATGCCGTCCGGTTTGCGCTTCAAAAGATGTTCCGATTCGTATGCCGTGATGTCTGATACAGTCGTAAAAACGTCCGCGCAGTGCGCAGACGCACGTTCGATACAATAGCGGTGATATATGCCCCGTTTGCCAGCTTCATGGTCGACATCAAAGTACTGAAGGTTGTTATAAAAATCGACACTCCCGGCACAGAGGTAACGACCGAGGAGGGTAGCATGGGTCGTGAACACGGTCGTGACGTCAATGTGTCTCTTTCGGCATAACGGGATGGCGACACCGGCCTGCCATTCGTGGAAATGGGCGACGACAGCGGTGTGGAGCTGTCGCGCCACATACTGAACGATAGTCGGCCGAAACCGGTAAGTGGAGTAAGACGGGAGACAACGGATCACATACCTCCCCAAGGAACCACGCGATGAGGTACCCCAAGATAATCGTATCATTCGTCTCGGTGTCATGGGGCGGGGATGGGATGGCAGCCAAATTCCACAGGTCTGCCTTCCACTCGTCGAGTCGAGGGAATGCGCTGCCAGTGTCGAACAAGAGCACGCGGGGTGCACCCTCGATCAGCCAACGGCCGTACAGATATTTGACACCTTGGATGCGCATGTTGTATAATGTGGCTGCCAGTGCGGGATCGGTGGGTTCCTGCGCCTCGACTTCCATCGGCGCGGTTTTGTATATCAGAGGGCCGATGAGCGTGTACCGATCCCCATACTCCGCGACGGTGACAGGCACCTTGGTCTTTATGACTGTGTAGATGCCTCCGACCTTGTTGACGACCTCCCAAGCACATTCGAAGAGGATATGGTTTTGCACGTCGCGCTTTGGTGGTTCTGGGGCCTCCTCTGCCATGACCAAGTATTCGCTGAGAAGGCAAGTTACAAAACGGAAGATAAGATGGAAAGGGCGGGCAGGCGGTAGAAGAGTTGTGTTAAGTTTGGCCTCATTACTTACGGATCAGGCGAGTTGAGTGCACGTGAGCAAGATCTCAAATCATCCCTTAATGCGGTAACTAAGCCTTTGGCAGAGGAAGCCTACCCTGGACTCGGATGAAATTTTTCTATTGGGTTCGTATGGCGTTCGAGAACACAAGAAGCATTCCTATTCGACCCCACTCCAACGAGGCGTCTTCCAGAATGTCATCCCGGCGAGGGTCGGAGCTCGTTCCTCGCTCTGTTAACCTGTGAGACTGCGATATCTAGGCGAGGGCCGCGACGACAAGTCCCGTAATCACTGATGATAGCAAATTGACCTTGAATCGGCACTGTCAATACGAGACGAAAAGCGAGGGAGATAATACACAAACAAACCTGGTTATTGGTTAATATGTTTATTCCACTGATCACCTTGATAGACTCGTTCTTCTCGGGCACCGATTCGTCCTGGAGAACCCATTTCTTGTCCGTAGAGTAGCGCGTACGTTGTAGGGTCGCTCCAAGGAAGGAATCGAGCTAGGCCATGTCCGATGATCGTATGGTGGTCGTGGTAGTGGAGGGAAGACGAATACATACCATGGACCCGAGGATTCCCGCGATGGTACCCCACCCAATCAGCGCGGGGAGTAAACTCGTCCACTCGGCTCTGCATACACTGTTTTCCACGACCAGGCTCACGAATTGTGCAAGCCCAACGATGCATCCGCCTATGCCTGACGCGATTGTGCCTCCGACAGAGATCGCACCATTAGTCCCTGCAGGTACTGTCTTGAAGGTCGTGATCAGGATAGGTGGGGAGCTGGAAAGGATGCCTAACTCTGAGGCAAGTGTGTCCCCAAGGCAACAAGCAAATTGGCTTGGGAGGACGTCGTAAGGTGGGTAGATCACGCATAAAATGAGAGACATACCCCAGGGTCACAAACACAAGAGCACGAGCAAAGCCATCAGCTACAGTAGGTGAGATAGGACACCAGCCGTCGCTGTGGTATACGATAGGGCCATGAGGTACATGAATAGCTCGCGCGAGGAAGGACCAGGGCAATGCATCCGGCGTAAATTTCACGCTCCAAATCACGCATACGACGAAAGCCGCAACGCTATTGGAAAGAACCTGCCATCCAGTACGGTAGCCAGAGCCATGGTACCCTGCTTCGAGCTGAGCTTTGCGTTGCTTGCCCTCTTTGCGTACTCGTTAAACGATCGGTAAGGTGGAGTTGCATGCGATGACTTACTCTTGGTCGCCCTGGATCCTACCAAATAGAATACCACGAGGGATATGCCTATTGCGCGTACGTGCGTCGACATCACTATGAAGCCGACGACGAACGCTGTTACAGCACCAGAGGGAGATAGCTTGCGCGATTTGGCTCCATTTACGCTTAACCATAAAGCGAGGAGGAAAGGAAGGATAGGTAAAGTAGTCCAAGACATGCAAAAGGCTTCGTCAGAACTTTCTAACAAGCATACATCGTCCGTTGGCGCCTGCCGCAACACTACATCGCTTCAAGTTCAGCGCCAGCCCCTTTTGGAAGGTATGCTAATCGGCAGTCGCCCCCCAAGCCACTGAGTGCATGTGGGAAGGATGTGCATGTGTACTCTTTGTAAATAATGTATCGCTGATCACCCACACATTGCACTGCATAAATACACTCGGGTGAAATGCAAGGGTCAAAAGTCAAGTGCCTACTTTAGGAGGTCTACCGAGCGACGATAATGAGAGTATCGGCGTCGCAGGCGCCCTGCCCCTCCGACCTGCCCCCAAAGGTTCCTGGTAGTGCTTGGTCTCGTAATCCCAAGTAGCAAACATCTGCGCATCTGGAAGCGTAAACGACGAAGGGTCTTGTCCATTGGTTGTGCCCCCGTCTTCCCCCCCTTTTCCTCCTTGCGTTGCGGACATGGTCAGCGAGGAATTCCACGGTGCTGGGGTGCCTGGACCGTAATAAAGCTTCTGCGATCCCCGTTGCAGAACCGGAGGATGAGTGAGGCGCGATGTGCGCGACAGTACGGGACCCTATATCAATCTCAGAAAAGCACTTGTTTGAAAGTAAGTATGCATACAGGGAGAACTTGGCGAGCAAGCTCGGGAAGTCTGGAAGACTGTTGCGAGGCGAGGAACACCGGTTTGTCGTTGGAAAAGACGGGCCGAGGAGGCACCGGTGGAAGCATTGGCCTTTTGTCCGAGTCCTTGTCGATGTCCTTGCCTGGACGAATATCCTCTAATGCACTATGAGCAATAGGGTAGGATGGCCCGATGGGTGCGACGCGAGGGGGACACGGTACGACATTCGCGTACAGTGTCGATGGCGCATCCCATCGAGTATTGTGTTGAACTTGAGAGAGAAGTGCCATTGCCACCTTGTGTTTTGCAGGGTTAGGTGGCCCTGGCTGAGAGACGGGGTGGGTTAATATATGGTGGTAGGCAGCCAAAAGAGCTTGTTGGGTCGATGGCGTTGCGAACCGCGAAGATTGGGACTTGGACGTTCGTGTTGCGGAGGTTTGAGATGATGGCAGATGCCACGATGGCGTACTAGCGAGGACGGAATCTGAGTACGGCACCTGTATAAGGTAGTCCCCGGCAGTGATCGATGTAATGTGTTGTGGGAGTGGCGACGGAGGTCTTTCTATCTTGACTGCATGGGGGGCAGGTGTAGGTGAGGGGGAGTGCGGCCGGGAAGCATCGGGGAACGGTGGCAGAAAATCGGGCGTGAAGGGTGCCGTGGGATGTTCGCGATATGATAATGGTTCTGTAAACCGGCCTATAGGTTCAGCTAGCAACGATCCGCCAGCATCGCTCAATTCGTCGTCAGACTCTTCACCGTCCTCTGCGACCGCATCGATGATTGAGACACCCCCAATGAGTGGCGCGTAATTAAGAGGGATGGGGTCATCCTCGAGAATGAGTCCGTCTCCGAGGTAACCTACAGAGCAGAACGTGTTGGTAAACGTGAAAGAGACCAAGTGGATCGTACCTCTGAAATCTGCGAGGTCGTCAAGCCTTTTGGCGCTGCTAGATGCATACCTGGACAGCTCAACCCCTTCTGTGCTGCAGTATTCACTCAACTCGTCCAAGTTGGTCCCAAGCTCTTCAAGACAAGTAACCAAGTCATGGACAGACAACCTCGATCGCCCTGCGAGCTCAGAGAATTGTCCGCATGCGGATGCTAGGAGAACGAGATATCTGGTCAACAAGTTGGAAAGAACGGACATTGCTTGGGCAGAAGTGCGAGCGAAGCTGTGGGCATGCAAGATCTTCATTACTACTGAGTCGACGATCACAGCAGTAGCGGCTTGTGAGGCCATCTTGTCTAGTTGAGTGACTTGGCTGGTGCAGCTTCGGGGGGCTGGGTGGAGCTCGCAAATGGTGGCTGTACAGCATACTAGATTTCGGCATCGCTGCTTCGGACATTTACTAGTACTGTACAGACGTCGTGAATACATAATGACTATTTATCGAGGGGGCAAGGATGCCGCCAAAATTCTTGGTAGGTGGACCGCCTTTTACCGGGTTGCCTTGTCCGTCGAATGCTCATCCGTGAGATCCCATTTACCAAATAAGAGACTGTAACGGATGAGGATCAGGAGTGAACTCGAAGTATTTCGAAAGACATACTCGAACGCGGCCATGATGGTCCATTTTCGGTTGTCGCCTTCGGGGAAGACCAAGGATCGTGGACCATAAAATACCTAAAATACAATCGGTCATGAGAGAACACCGTATTGGCTGGAACACACCTCGTCATCGACTTCGTCCTTTTTCCGTGGGAGGCAATGGAGGAACTTCCAATTGGGGTTGGCACCACCTTCCCGACAAAGCGCTTCTGTAACCTGATAGCCGGTAAAGTCTTTGAGACGTTGCTCTTTTTCTGCCTCTTGTCCCATGGATATCCTGTAAGCGCAACATTTGATGACTTAATACAGTAGTGAGTATGTTTGTTTCTCACCAAGTATCAGTCACGACAACATCAGCACCCTTGACGGCTTCGCGAGGGTCACTTCCCCACCAGATGTCTTTGTCGCACCCTAACTCCGTGACGCGATCCCACACGATCTTCGGACATTGGTAGGTGGGTTGAGGTGGGGATGCGACACGGAGCTTGTGCCCAAGACGCGGGTATGTGACAAGCATGTCGTGGAGAACATTGGCCGAGTCACCGACGTAGGCCACTGTCAGAGGGGGGAGGGAGGGGAGCGGCTTATTTTGGCCAGGAGCAGGAATTTGCGTCGGATCGAACAGGTGAGCGTGCTCATGTAGGGTGAGGACGTCTGCAAGAATCTGAGTGGGGTGCCAGAGGGAAGAAAGGGCGTTGAGCACCGGGACGGGTGAATATTTTGCGAGTTCCTGCAGGGGTATTTGTATGGGCGGAAGGAACGCGAATCGGTGGAACTTACCTCGATTTCTTCGTGGTCACCGACGCGGGCAAAAATGCCCTGACACATACCACCGAGAACACGGGCCGTGTCCCGAGGGGACTCGTTCACGCCGAGTTGGATATCGTCACGACCAAGGAATACGGCGCGGCCCCCAAGCAGAACGGCGGCTGTCTCTGCGGAGACGCGTGTGCGGGTGCTGCGCTTGGAGAAGATGAGAGCGATAGATTTGTTGAAGAGCGACTGTGATGGCATACGCAGACGCGCATTTTTCTGGCTGCGGGACTGCGGGGCGAGCCAGGGGAGAGATATCTGCTTGAGAGCATGTGCATGGCTAACCATACGCAAAATTTGCGGGCCAGTGAGGTCGGCCATAGTCATGAGGTGGGGAACTGGGGACATTATTAGTGTTAGTGGTAGTGCAAGGTGTTACTACCAGACGTTAGTGCTATGCCGCATCAGAAATTAATGCTCGATGGAGAATAAGGGTTATATAACCTGCTTCGGGAATTGCCGACAAAAGGCATTTGGGACACATCGCTTAGTGACCTGCGACAACGAACAGAAAGGGATCTTGCCCGTATCGCACAGTGACAATCGTACACTTGCTGTCACCGTCACTGACGACGACGACGACAACGAAAACCCTTGCTCTCCGTTCTCGTCGCTGCCGTTTTCCTCTGTCGCCGTCTTCCCCCCGTGGGAGAACAGCCCGCCCGCAATGTCCAGCAGCCGCACCTCTTCCCTCACCCCGTCCAGATCTGTAACTCCACCCCTCCCCGCAATCACCATCCAGCCCGACCACTTCTTTGGCTCAGAGGGTGCACATCTCCCCCCCTCTCCAAATTCCGACGCTAGGCCATGGCTCGACCCCGAGGATGATCCGCTCGCACACCGCGGCATACCCGTTTTTAAGCCGACCATGGATGACTTTGCTGACTTTGAGGGTTACATGACAAAGATTGAGTGCTGGGGAGTCAGAAGCGGCATCGTCAAAGTCATCCCTCCAAAGGAATGGTGAGCACCATTCCCATGACGCGGACCAATGGCCCTCATCTTCTCTAGGGTCGAAGCGTTGCCCTCAATGAAAGATCAACTTGCAAACGTCAAGATAAGATCCCCCATCGAACAACACATGCTTGGACGTGGTGGCCTATTTCGGCAGGAAAACGTGGAGAAGCGCAGGGTCATGAGTGTCCGCGAGTGGGCCGAGCTTTGCAATAAAGAAGACTTCCGCGCCCCCGGCATCGATGACATCGGCCTCCATGCACGGAGCGCGCGCGTTGGTTCCAAGCCCGCAAGAAGAGCACGCCCGAGGGCACCCAGCTACAAGGTGGAGTCCGTCGAGCCGGAGGAAATACCTCACGCTGCAATCAAACAAGAGCAGGGTGAATCGGCCGCGGACATCCTCGTCGATCAACCCCACGGCGAGTACATGTCCCCGCCCACGAGTGTTGGCAATCCTCGTTCGCCGACTGCTGATGTTGAGCCCTCATCGACAAACACGCCCTCCCAGGCAAATGATGCTGGCGCGGAAGATGACCGTGACCATCTTGCTGACGTTGATGTCGATCAAACAGAGGAAAAGCAAAAGCAAAAGGGCAAACGAACGCAGACCCGCGAGGTACGCGAAGCCCAACTCGCCGAGCGCGCTGCCAAGGACGCTGCCTTCATCCAAGTGTTTGATCCGAATAAAGACTGGCTACCACCAGCTACCACTCCTGATGACTACACGACCGAGTTTTGTCAAAAGCTTGAGCGTCAATACTGGCGAAATTGTAGTTTGGGACGCCCTGCTTGGTATGGCGCTGATATGCAAGGTGCGTTTCGACCGGTTACAACCAGTACGCGACTGAACTCTTCATCAAGGCTCGTTGTATACTGACGAGACAAAGATCTGGAACGTCGCCCATCTCCCTTCCTTTCTCTCACGTATCCTGCCATCGTCTTCGAAAGGTCTTCCCGGCGTAAACTTGCCTTACTTGTACTTTGGGATGTGGAGAGCTACGTTCGCCTGGCATGTCGAGGACATGGATCTTTTCAGTATCAATTACATTCATTTCGGCGCCCCAAAATTCTGGTATGCGGTGCCCCAGGGACGCGCTGCCGCTCTCGAGTCGACGATGAAGAGTACGGTTTTTGTCATATATCCTGTGTCGAGTTTCTGACATTGGCGGGGACAGGCTATTTCCCCAAGGACACGTCTCAGTGCCCGCAATTCTTGCGACATAAATCTTTCCTTGCATCACCGACGTTACTAGCCCAGTCCTCCTGCCGACCAAACTTCCTCGTACAGCGGGAACACGAATTTGTGATCACCTATCCCCGGGGTTATCATGCCGGATTCAATCTTGGATTCAATTGTGCAGAGAGCGTCAATTTCGCCCTCGAGAGCTGGGTCGAACTTGGTCGTAAAGCAAAGGCATGTCAATGCGTAGTTGACAGGTATCTCTTTTCTATCTCCTGCCACTTCTGGTCTAAGGAGTCGTCAGCGTTCGGATAGACGTCGACCAACTTCTGCGTGACCGTGAGGAAGAGATGCTCAATCCCTCTGTTCAGCTGCCACCATCATCGAAGAGAAAGGCTGAAGGAGTCGATGGTGCGCCCAAGCAAAAGCGACCAAAGCCGATAGTTGAACCTGGACTGTCCAATTCTGCTCCGCCTTCCAAGGTTTCCATCACACTCAAACTCGGACCAAAACCTCCGGAACCAGAAGGGTTTCCCTGCTGTCTATGCGTCTCTATGTCACGCGACGGCCTTTTGCCTGTTCTAGACCCACCCATAGGAAAGAGAGAACTTCCCGAATCATTGTCATCTATGCATGATCCCACTAGATGGATGGCGCACGAAGAGTGTGCAAAGGTGGTGCCCGAAACATGGGTTGATGTAGCGGAGATTCCTCCTGGTGGCTCTCATGTTCGGGAGTTGAGAGTGTTCGGGGTCGACGCGATCGTGAAAGACAGATGGAATCTGGTAGGGTACTGTTTCTCCTGCATGAGAGTCGTTGTAATGACATGCTTCAGAAATGTTCCGCTTGCACCAAGGGACGACAGAAGGCACATGGTGCCCCCATCCAGTGCACCAAGGGAAAGTGTACCAAGTCGTTCCACGTGTCCTGTGCGAGAGAAGGACAGAATGGTGTTTCGTATACTGTGTTGCGCGAGGTTGAGAAGGAAGTGATTCTGCTTGATATGCAGCTGACGTCCTCTCGTGTACCTCACTCATCCGGAGGGTCGTCTCAATCTGAGGCAACGCCCGGGGAGTTCGTGGCCCAAGATGCACAGCCAACCGGGCGTGCGGAACCTCAGGTGCTGAAAACGATCAAGAAGAACGAAGTGCAACTGCTATGTAACCAACACAACCCGGTGAGCATTTGGAGCCGCAACTTTATTCCACCCATGATTTATGGTGTTGTTTATAGGCCGTCGCGGCTGCGAAGAAAGCGAACAAGCAGGACAAGATCCGGAATGAGCTGCTTGCGCTTCCGTCAATGTCTCGGATCAAGATTCGCGTGAGCGCTGGGGTTTTCGAAGTCTCACTGATCCGCGTTATCGAGGAGACCAAATCCATTGAGGTGCTCTGGGATAGGGGTATTAAACGAGAGTTTAAGTGGGGCAGCGTTGTGTTCGGCCAGACTGATGGACAGACTGTGATGCAAAAACCATCTGAGCCTGCACCTGAACGTAAGCGTGAACGTCGTGCTATGTGCGATTTCTTCTGATCTTCCCTCACGCTTCCTTTTGGCAGCGGCACCTCAGCGGAGCAAGGACGCAACCCTAACGCTTCATGTCGCAACCTTCCCATCTGCGTCTTCCTCCGGTTCCTCCACTTCAGCATCCACACCCACACCTGCGCCCGTGTACATGCCTCCTTATCATTACCAGCCTTCCCCGGCGGTGTACCCGACTGGGTCCTGGCCCTACCAAATGTGTCAAGCGCCGCAACAGATTCCATATCCGGTAGCATACACCTGCCCTGGGTATTATCCCGCGGCAGTGCCAACGACTTGCAAATCTCCCGCAGAGAGTGCGGGTGCACAGGGCACGTACCGCTCTCGATTGCAATGGCAACCACCATACACTGGTCCAAGGACTAATGATGATCCCACAGGGTCGTCCGATCAGGCGCATCCAATGCAGTCGTGATCCAGGTGTTATTGTATCGTTTGGGGCTCTCTCGTTATGCATGGACTTCTTGATAGCAACGTATCTAAAGTTTTTCACCGCTCTGTAAAGTATTCCGTACTAAATATTTTGTGATTTTGTTCTTTCTTCCACTCGCCAGAATAGACTTTTGCATTAGGACTAAGGCTTAGTCAGTTCTCCGGGTTAAAAATATGTCGCGTGCGCGCGCGTTGACTGAATCTACATACTCTGTTTCCTCTGTTCGCTGATATGTGGCTAATAACTGGGCCTTTCGATTCAGAGAGTAAGGATGTCCCCATCACCAGTGAGTCCATTCGGTGGTGCATCCGCCGCTCTCGTCAATGTTTTGGTTCCAGAGACAAAGTTGCTCAAGACTGGTCGCAAGATGCCCCTGGGCCGTAAAGACAGACCGCTGTTGGTGAACAATAAGAAGATATCTCGCGACCACTGCGAGTTCACGGTGGGTCCATATACACAAGACGACGTGGTGCGTGCCCAAGGTAGCAAATGAAGTGAACTTCGGTATAACCGTGCATGTCCTCCAGCCCAATCCATCCTTTGTCCCGACCCTAGAGATTTACAATGCAAAGGAGAAACCAATGTCGATTGACAGGGGCGGTCAAGCCATCATCGTGAATCCCTCCTCTTCGTGCGAGCTCAAGCCTGGGGATAAGATCCATATAGTGGTGGGGATATCCGTCGAGTGCGTCTTGTCTCCATGAATAATGTTCTATATCTCTGACCGACGTCACAGGGTACATTGGCGGCGGATCGCATGCTTTCTTCCGCCTTCGCGGTCTCTGCCATCTATATCAGACAAAGATTGTGCTGCATTAGGCGAGTGTTCTCATCATATCAGGTGGTCTAGAGTCCTAAGGGTGACTCCAGGCATAAGTTTGATAACTTCTCCAAGTTCGCTTGCGACACACCATCTCACCCCCAAGTATGAACTTACCGCCCCATTGGCTACATCCTTGCTATCGGCTACTCAGCTTGTGAGAACAGAATGGCTGCAAGAACTTATCCGCCTAGGAACGCCTGACGGTAGTCATCCCTTCAAACTGGCACCTTTGGAACAGTCCTTCGCCCCTCCTCTGGAGAGCAAATACAGACCAATCTTCTCTCCCTCGCTGGCATCTTCGCTCAAGTCTTTCAAGTTCTGGGAGCCGAACGAGGAGAGACTTCATCTCCTAAAGGGATATCGATTCATTTTACTGTGTGATGCGGAAGGACAAGTCGATGGGGATACAAGGGAGTTAATCATTCGTGGTGATGGGGAATATGAATGTTTCCCCCTGACGAACGGGGAAGCAAAGTGGCGACAAATGCTGGCCAAGGCAAAAAGGAAAGTGGACGAGACTGGTTTGAAAGTCGCCATAGTTGCCCGCGAGCACGTAGTGCGGGCTACGGTTGGTGAGGACAAGTGGTGCGCGATGATTGCAGATGCCCAAAGGTAGATGCATCGTTCTGTACCATCATGCTAGGAGTGCTCATCTCGGAATACAGTCTTTCGTTACCGTTCGTCAAAATGGACACGTTGATGAATGCCGTGATCAATACTGACGCATCGCTAATCAACGAAGGGTCCTCTGGCCAAGGTAGTTTTACTCTGTGCCTTGCCGGTTTCTTCTCACTCCTATAGTAGGTACTTTGGCTGAGAGTGGCTCCCCTCTCCCAGACTTTGTCCCGAATACCCATCCAAATGAACCATCGCTGCCTGCTACACCGGAGAAAGCACCCACGGAGTTAAATGATATTCGTCGCAAATCCCCCTCATCTCCATCACCGCCTGTGCTTTTTGGTTTGCCTATTCCTCCTCCCCCCAGCAAGGTATGGGGATATGTCGCCTCCTTGACTTTGTCATTGGATCTGACCCCTTTCAGACCCTTATTCGTCGCACCAAGCCCCTGTCCACAACGAGCCATGCAGAAGTACCTGTTGTACCCAACGTCAAGGATGAGACCCTAGCGGAAAACTTAGGATACACTCTTCCTCCCGTATGTCCAGCTCATGTCTGCCAAAATGAGCGAATTTTAACGTTATGTTAGCTCCCTGTAATGACACGGTCGAGTAAGCTGAAACGACGGACACCTGCCCCGGCTCCTTCAGCCGAAGAACCCATTACAGAAAACAGGGGGAGCAAAGAACCGCCGTTGAAGAAGTTCAAAGCACTCTTTGACGCAAGTGATCCGGACAAGATGACCGTCGATCCACTTAGTCTCCGGGATGCACATGACATCGCGATAGGGGATTCTGTTGGGTTTACTCAGGGTGGCGAGAGCATTACCCAAACTGACTCGCGACCACCGCATTCCCAAGTAGCTGTTCCCCCACGAGTACTTGATGTAGTGGCTGAGGAAGAAGAAGAGAGTGGACATTCGCCAGCCAGGCCTAAGGCTGTATCTGGCCCTCATCGGAAGTCTCCTTTACCGCAAGAAGTCCAAGAATCACATGTGGATGCTACGCAAGGATCTGGAAGGAGTGGTAGAGCACCAGGGAAGCGAATCAAGTCTAGACCCGCGCAGAGTCATCAGATCGACACGGACCCCGCCTTTCTAACTGCGCTTGCATCAAGAAAAGGGAACAAGAAGACGACCGAGGATGAGTTTGACCGAGAATTCAATAAGCTTCGTATATCAAAACCAGACATCCATCGTGAGGAAGAGGAACAGGCATGGGAAATTGTTGGAGACTTTGACACCGAGGCGAGGAATTTACGGGGGAACTTCATGGTGGTGATTGATCTGGAGGTCTTTCGCCGGACTTCTGATCGCGGGGATACACCTGGTGCGACGCGTTCCTACGATGGTCGACCAGATTTCAAGAAGTTTAAGAAGGTGTGTGTCGTTGACATTTATTGTGGCTGTTTCTTGAACATCCGTCTTAGATACCAACCCCGTCGTCGCGCGCTCCTATCGAGCTCGTAGCTAGGGCAGAACATGATTACGGGGTGGGTTCAGGTATGTTTGAGAGGTTTTCGTCATCCATGACTTTCCTTATTGCACAACAGGTTACTGGAAGGA
Source organism: Boletus vinaceobasis (assembly GCA_038092335.1). Taxonomy (NCBI): domain Eukaryota; kingdom Fungi; phylum Basidiomycota; class Agaricomycetes; order Boletales; family Boletaceae; genus Boletus; species Boletus vinaceobasis. The sequence continues at coordinate 18,525 of JBBPQE010000410.1, forward strand.
CAGCAATGCAAAGGAAGACACTGTAGCTCCTACCCAAACCACAGGCACCCAGCAAAGGCGTGCTCCGACCGTCTTGGAATCGGATGACGCTGACACCGATGTACCGGCCGAGAAAACAACCAAGGGGGCAGTTCGCAAAGCCCCGCGATCCAAGGCGAGCGCGGCAGCTGAAAAGTTATTCTTGAATTCGGACGAGGAGGACGCCGTGCCAGTCCAGGGCCCCCGAGGAAGTGTAGGGAAGTCTCACACAGGAAAAATTGACTCAATACCCAACCTGCCTGCAAGGGGGAGCAAACGACGCCATATTATTGTGGATGATGACTCAGACGATGGTGTAGCATTCAAAGGGTTTGGAAAGAAGAGAAGAGTACGGTGACGATCAAATTTATTAGTAACCTACACCTGTATAATAGTCCACTAGTGGGCACTCGAAGCCAATTCATTATGGATAGAAAAGCCCAGCAAGCGCTGCGTTTTCGCGGCGACCCGACCACCAGTTTGGCTATGCATGGCAGGTAAGCTGTTGCCGTACTCGAATGTGAAAGAGAACAAGCGTACCGTTGTTCTTGACAGACAAAGCTGTCCGGAGCACCTTCCCAGTCGTCAAGGACATTCTTGGTCGCATTACCCTGTGATCCATCGTCGTCGCCAGCACCGAAAAGGTCTAATGCTAGTCGAGTATGGCTTACGCCTGCGTAGGTTGTCACACATCGTGGGTTAATCAAGATGCGAGCTGGTGTGTATGCCGAGTTTGGTACAGTCAGCCGAGTAGCTGGAAGCTCTTCGAGAGGGAGATCGGAGTCGGGCATGGCGTCAAAATCTGATCCTGCGTTGGCGTCGAAATCCACGGGGGCTTCAGGTATTTGTCGGCGATGTTTGGTCCGAGGCCCTGTTTTAGGTTTTAGGTAGAGCAGGGCAGAGTCAGATCCTTCGTCGTCCTGAACACCCTCCAGTGCCTTGCTAACCCAGAGGTCCCTGCAGAACCATGCTTGACTACTGTCCAGACAAGGTGCATCTGGGGAGCGCTGGGGCGGGGCCTCTGGGGAAGAAGCATTGTGAAAGTCCAAGCCATAACGATACCTCAAACCCTGGTAGTAGGATTGAGCAGGATCCACGATATGCGTGCCAGCCTCACAGCAGAAAACTTGAAAGGGAAGGTGTTGAGTGTATCGAGTAGCCCCATTCTTATCTCGGGGGGGTACGCCATCAGGTTTTGATGAAGATTTGGATTGTCGAAATTGATCGCCGCGGATATCCCGAGTGCGCCACCTAAAGAGGGAACGATACTTAGGTCCACGTGCATGTGTTCGTGGCTGTTCATCTGATCTCACCTATCAGAGAAAATGAACTGCCCACCGGACTCCGCCCAGTCCATCCCGCATACCATTGCGGCTTCGTTCGCAACGCTCACCCTTAGCGTTTCCAGAATGTCGCTGGGGCAAGTGAATCCTTTGAGCCAGATAACACGGTTGAAAGATATTTGTCTCATTTCGTGGAGCTCTAGCAGTGGTTCCAACGCAAGGTTTCGCATATATGCCTCTTCGGAGGGGTAGTATGCAGCTGCGGGGTCCTCTGTCATCGATGGGACGCGGTTGATTCTAAAAGGTACACCCAGCAGAGTCAATACTGCCTCGCAGAGATCCGTAAGGGTAGGTGTGGAGTCAGTAGAACCATAATCCAACATCGAGACGAAGAGATTGGATGTGCCAAGACGCTTCGCTAGTTGAACTATTACGGCGAGTTGGTCGACCAGAAAGTGGTCTGCGGAGTGTATGGCCAACGCTACATAGTAAAGTCGATCATCTTTGGCAAGGTCGTCGTAGGCATCTTCGTCAATATTTTTGTTTTGTCCGAAAGGGCGTGCCAAGGTAGGGCAGTAGGCGGCAACCCAACCGTTCAGTGAAAGTAGCCCTTCGACTGCACTGAGCACGCTTTGAGTATCCACATGGCTGGTCTCCTTGGCAGTGATGCTGTACCAGAGGTCAATGTCCTCTCGAACATGAATATTTAGGTGAGCTCACAACGGCACCTGAAATCGTTCCCAAAAGTCACTGACGCCAGCAGATATTAGACCGTCGAATATGTCGGGTCTGTTATCTCTACCCATCCTCCGCTGCAGTGATTTGTGTTTCTGTACGTTCAGATTCTTCAGCCCAGTAACTCGCTCGATCACATTGTATCCCTGGTACTTGGAGATAGAAGACGGGGCTGTCTCGGATGAGGAGAGTAGAAAAAGGAGCCCTGCCAGTAATAGGGTAATAGCAAAAAGTCTTGTCAAAGTGTTTCTTCTGAGGGTGATGGCCATGCCGGGAGGATTTGGCGGGCACAATAATTTAGTGTGGTCAAGGTTGCACATTTTGACGAGTATTATCCTAAACAGATGTACAAGATTGAAAAGCCGACCTTAGCTCAGTTGGAAGAGCGCGAGACTGTAATGGGAAACGTTATCTTGAGGTCGCCTGTTCGAGCCAGGCAGGTCGGATTTAATTTGAAATTTTTTCTCTCTCTCTCTGTTAACTACATCACAAAATTTGTCAGTTTTCTAGATACAATTAGATACAGATATAATACCTGTCAAACTCAGTGGCTGCCAGCATCAGGGGAACAGTGAAGAGCAGATATAACCAGATAGTTCAGATACAGACTTGCAATCATGCCATGAAAACAATAAACATTTATAAGCAATGAGAATTTATATGCATTCTGAAAATGTATGATCTATACTGATAGGTACTTGACTTTAAGATGAATGGCTGTCATGAAATAATCATTTATTGACAAGTATGTACTTGTCTTTCAGATAAATGATTGTCAGAAAGTGATCAATCTATATCATTTTGATACTTGTTGACTTTGTAATGTCAGTACATAAATGATTATGGATTGCCTACACTTATAACACAGGCACTCACTCTCATACATGATCAGAGTCTGATCCAATGCTGTTACAATATTTGGTACTTTTGTAGTGTATATGGTATAGTGTCTGAAGGTGTGGGAATTTCGCTTAGTGTTGGTGAGAGCGTGGGAACTACTAACCCTTGACTACAAATATTGTCCCTGGGTCATGTGATTTGGATCAGAGGGTGGGAAGATACATCCATTTAAATACAGATATGTCATTGTAACAGTTTTGCACCTTCTGATATGGATACAGTGACCTCCAAAACCGTTGCAATGTTTGACTCTAATGTGGTGCATGAGGTATACCATCAGCACCTGTGGGAATCCCGCTTAGTGTTGGTGAGAACAAACAAGGTACAAACAGTTGGCTACAA
>JBBPQE010000411.1:0-21788 GCA_038092335.1 Boletus vinaceobasis
TAGTTACAAGTCCAGCGTATGTTGTGAGATAAGATAAACGCGTGGCTTGATAAGATTAGATAAGATAAGATCAAAGAAAAGATAGAGAAAAGAAATTGTCACTTCGTAACAGGTAGCATTGACCAAATATATTCAGAAGAATCTCCTCTAGACGAAGTGCGGGATGCATGTGGACGTGGGTTGAACGTCCCAGTGAGAACTGGACGTGAAGGAGAGGTCGACATTGTTCAGAAGGTCACTGGCACTTGGGAGGACAACTGTGGCTGTAGGAAGTTCGGGTGAACGCGGGAAAGCAGATGGCCGGCCCTACTAATCCGCTTTCCTGCGTTCACCCGAACTTCCTATAACGGCTCGAGGGTACTTACATTCCACTTCGTCCATATTCCCACTCCGACCGGTTATCCTTGGGAGCTCCGTGGCTCGCCAAACCTTCCATGCAATGTCCTTAATCACGCAAACGTTGGTGAAAAGCGGCCTGATCACTGCAGCCAGCGAAGCATGGCAGCGTGACACTGACATTGGGACAAGGTGCGGAGTTATGTAAGATAAGGGGTCTAACGTCGTACTGATTCCCGTAAAATTTCGTTGTGCTATTCCGTATCACCAGTGCATCCAAGATCGATAGATGGGGACCGTGAGTCTTTCAAATTTTGCACTGTCAGTCCCGTGCTTCTCGATCAGTTTTCCCTCCAGATTAATCGCTGAGGAGTCATTGGTATCCCCATCAAGACACCACCCCGCGTTGAACACTTCAACTTGGAGACGATTGAATGGTCGTTAGTTCCATGTCCGAGCCGACGACCCCCATTAAATCAATTACTTATTACCGGCCTACTATGGGTATTCTCCATCAAATATCAGTACTCCGATATAAAGATACGGTGAGTATCCGAGCCGCTCGACCAGCCTAGTATGGAATTCTTTGATTCCTTTCAAGTTCCAGCTCCCAACCTGTCTGGTGTGGATGTTGGCGACCAAGGTGTACCCGGCCCTTCGTTTTTGATGCACAACACCCCGATGAACGCCACCACTATGGCGGAAATTTTCCAAGAACTTGTCGAGAATTTGCCCTCGGTTTTCGACACGCTTCAAGAACCTACCGCAAATGAGACCGTTGCTGCATTCGGCGACGTTGTGCCCACGCCTGCCGTCAGCGATACGAGTGCTGATTTGCAAGCAGACGTGGACAGGAGTGCTATGCAATTTGCGAATAATCATCCGAGTGAGCCATTTCATTCGAGTCTACCGCTTAAGTGTACTAACTACAATTGACATAGCCCCTCTTTCTATTTTGTTTCAATCGTTCGGGATGCACGGCTGGGTTCAGCTGTGCAACAGGCTCACACTAGCCTACATCGCTCGCACCGGTACAGAATCTCTACGGGCCTTTCGTCAAAGACGACCGGAAGACATCGCGGGGTTTGTTCTGTCGGAATACGAAGAGATGGTCCGTGAAGATGGGGTCTCACTCGAAGATGGTAAGTCTTTACTTCACAGACTCGTCTAAGTATGCTAATACGTTTGCTAGAGGTGATTGAAATACACGATAAGTCTGTACGAACCTGCATCAACGTTCCGGCGTTCCTCCGTGTACTCATTGAAATGGTACGTGACTAGTTTCCGCACCCGACCTATTCTAATGTCTACACTAGGTTTCAGAGGATGTACCCCGTGTTGCACACGCCGCTTGGCTGGAAGCAGCGAAGAACATCGTGGCGATCATCTGCCCCCGGGATTCCTCCGACCAGTCACCCCGTCAAGCACGCCAACTCTGCAGCCACGCGATCCACCATGGCGTTCATACATCCAATTTTTTTCACGACTTAGCCGCAAATCAGAATACGAGGACCTATTTAAAAAAATTGTGTTAAGCATTTGATTGAAAGTACTCAGAGAGGAACGTACCGTTGTATTCACCGGCGTTCAGGCACGACACACGATGGCACTTGCCCTTCGCAACATCGCACCCCTGATTGATGGGGCCTCCAACCCACCTTCGCCGAGTACGTTTTTTGGGATATACGATCGTGTTCGCCGTGGCGATGGTACCCTACATTTTCACCTTCTCGAAACATCCTCTACCCATACAACCAATCTTGTGTCGTCGATGGTGAGTCGGTTTCGTTTGTCACTTTACGAGGCTTAACCGTACCTTGATCCTAGGTTATTCTTGTACTGCAGACGTGCTACGTTCGTAATCGACAGTTTCCTACCTTATCCGAACGCAAGATGATCGAGCTGAAGGCCATCTACGACTCAAACAAATCGGGGTTTCTTGACGTTGTCGCTTGCTCACAAGTCGACGTTCCGACACCCATGCAAAAGTCGGCGTGTCTCAATCTACTGAATATCCTCCCAACGTCCGCTTTATTTTGATGTCGTCCGCGTAGTGTACAGCAGTAACCGCTCCGGCGAGTAGCTACTAGCTCTTCTGTGTTGGATACCAATTCAATCAGCATGGTGAAAAAGAATCGTACGAAGCGCACAGCAGCTGCAGCCGATCCTGGAAACCTATCCCGCATTGGGCCATCCCGGATTGTTTCATTACGTATCGACGAATGAGGTATTGTGGACCCTGTCGGATGACATCCGTGATGGAATAATCTTTTCCACCGGGCATTGTGTCCAGTTCCGGAATGTTCCGAGATTGTCTCGGATCGCCTATATATATATCGGGAGCGCCTGACCTAACCATAGCACCCAACCTCGAGTTCTTCACACGAGTCGGTGTCTTGTTGAGTCTCTACTCACGCCGTCCGCGTCAACACCGGCGACTCCACCACCACCACCTCACAGTCTGCTACCGTCTACCCCTCCAGCAATGCCATTGTCACCATCTTCAACACCCGATTTCGCTCTGATTTTCCCCATTCTAGGATAGGCACAACGAACTTGCTCGCCGTAGATCCCTACAAAGCTCTCGCAAACGTTAACGACAATACTGCCAGAGAGTGTGGAAAGCGGTGTTACAAGGGAACCTGCCTGTCTCTCGCTGGTGCAAGCCTCCTTCAGCCCCTCTTCTATGAACCCGCTGCGTCGCACTGAACAGTCCCAGTCCGTTATCACTCGGTCCGTCTCTCCCCTTGCGGTCATGTATCTCTATGTCTCCTGATGCTTTTCCATTTGGTTGTATCACCGGTTCAGGAAAGACATCCATCCATCTTACGTCTTCTTGCAGACTAGGCTTTACCTCTCCCTTCCCACTCCAAGCAAGAGCTCACAACGGCGAGCCAAATGAAAGCGCTCCACACCCTCCTTGACGCGTTTGGAAACGCAAAAACCGTCCCAAATCCAAATGCATCACTCATCCCGAACTTCATTTCAATGGTCGTGGCCGCGTCAAACCTGCTGAAGTACTCGCCTTCACACTCGACAAATCCAGGCTCACTCGACTCGCCCACGAGGAACGTGCGTTTCATATATTTTGCCAGTTCCTGTCCAGTGCAGCGCCACAGGAGCATGATTGCTTCAACATTGAAGGCCCCTCAGAATATGCTCTGTTGGCTTCCTCGGGTTATTACCGCCTGCCGAAGGGCCCTTCAGTGATGATGCTATTGCTATGGAGGAGGTCCGCGTTGCTATGCGCATACTTGGTTTCAAGCCGAAACATCTCCCATCTATTTTCACGATCCTCGTTGCTATCCTCCTTTTGAGCAACATTCAGTTCACAGAGGCTGATACCAAGGATGTTTCCGCATCTGTCTCCAACATCTCGAGCATGTCGCATGCCTCAGTGTCGTGCCGGATGGCCTTGCGCAGGCGTTGACAAACAAGACAAACTATGTTCACACAGAACTCTACCGTCCTTCCCAGCATCGAGCAAAATGCGATCCAACATGATTCACTCATGCGCGACCTCTACGCCATCCTTTTTGCTTATGTCGTCGAGACCGCAAATCACAAGATTACCCCTGCAAACTGCGACGTTCTTCCCACAACCCAGCTGATTTTCTTTCGACTCTCCCGGTTTCCAGACTCGCGCTCCCATGGGCATCGGCTCCACGACGTTCATGGGAACTGCGCCCCTCATTCCTGCCTTTGGCCGAAATAAGTTTGATGAGTTTTGCATCGACTTTGCGGACGAGCTCGTCCAGTCTTGCGTCTTGCGCAACACATTCGAGGACGGCAAGCCCCAGTCAAGGAGGCGAGAACGATAGGAGTTTATTTGGTATTAACCACTACGCGGGAGTTGCTCGTACCTTTATGGAGAGGGACTCTGACATTCTCGACTCGGTATTCATGTCATTACTCCGCAACTCCTCGGATATGTTCGTGGCGAAATTGCTCTCTGGTCCTTTGCTAACACTCAGGATGAAAGCTTCATTGTCCAGGCACAAGTTTCATCGCGTCCACTTCGTCAACCAACACGTATCGCATCCCGCCAAAATTCTCTCTACGCAACTCAACTACACACTCCGAAAATTTTGCCGAGCTTGACCGGACACGCCTTTGGACGATCTTTTGTATCTGTTCCAACTCGCCCAACTCCTTTGACAAACGTCGTGTCAAAGCTCAAATCAAGTCTCTTCTCATCCCTGAAATTGTCGCGCGTCATAGTGTGGAATTTGCCTCTTTACCCATCGAAGGAAGGCACTATGACTGTCAATGCCTCACCCGCCGCTGTTGAGGAAGTACCCACAAGCAGTATGCGACGATGATGGCTTTTTTTTCGTTTGGTTATTAACCGGTTTCATCCCCTCCTTTGTGCTGCATTATGTCGGATGGATGAAACGCCCGGATGTTCGGCCTCGCCTGGCGGGAGAAAGTGACCATCTGCTTCTTGATCCTCCTCCTCAACTCGGTTGTCATCTTTTACATCGTCAAATTTGGTCGACTCCTCTGTCCCGACTTCGACAAAGTCTGGGACTTGAACGAGGTGTCGCAGCACACTGGCACTACGAATTGGTGGGTATCGGTGCAGGGGAGGGACCTCTCCAACTTTATCTATGGAGATCACAGTGATCTTGTCGGCATCGTGTCTAACTCGGTTGCAGACCTGGACGTTCTTGTAGGACAGGACTCGACGGGATACTTCCCACCACCCCTTGTGCTAGTCTGTCAGGGTTTGGTCTCGTCGCAGTCCTTGCAGCTCACCGCGAAGAATTTCACGGAGAGAGAGCCGAACGCGATGCATAAGTCTGGAGGGACGCAGCCGGTGCAGGGGACAGTGCTGGACAACGAGGATTGGTACACGTCGACTTTTCTGCCGAAGATAGAGCAGTATCAGAAAGGGGCGTTAGTATGGGATTCCAATACTGTCTATACGCAGGCGATGGATACAAATATTCAGAGGTAAGCATCAGCGCGGCCTTGCCGTTGTGCTTTAGTTGACCATGCGCTTGACAGAATCTGGGCCATCTGGGACGGTGGTGTATACGACTTGTCGGACTACGTCAACACACTCACGATCAACGAGGGCGCTACAACTCCCTATCAATTCCTGGAAGTTCAGGCGCAAGTCTCGTCGCGTCCACTTCGTCAGCCAACGCGTATCGCATCCCTGGACGGCTCTGCACCATTGCCACACGAGGAGCATCCACCTTTGGACCCCACCAAAATATACACACTCTCTACGCAACTCAACTACACACACTCCGAAATTTTCGCCTCCTTTGACCAGACACGCATTTGGACGATCTTTTGTATCCGCCCCAATGATTCCAACTCGCCCAACTCCTTTGACAAACGTCGTGTCAAAGCTCAGATAAAGTCCCTTCTCATCCCCGAAATTGTCGCGCGCCGTAGTATGGAATTCGTCACCGACTTGGAGCAGAGCGCGTTCTGCGAACGGTACATCCCAACGATGCGTGGTTCAGATGCAGAGCGTGTCCGGCAATGTGCAGCTTCGAACGGTTGGAAGGAGGGTGCTGACTACGTTGCCGGTCACCGTTCGATCTGGTTGTCATATAATGCGTGGAAGACGGTCGAAGATGGCCTTCGTGCAGCTGAGAAGAGCAGAAGCGGTTGGCTCCTGATGCCGTCGAAGACGATGAAAGCGCAATTGGAGACGATGCGACGGAATATACACATACCGACACGCATGGGCACACATCCCCGACAACGAGAGTCGTGATAATTTGCTCATCGCTCGCGTGGGCAGCCATGGGTCGAGATACCAGGACCCGAATCAGCACATTCCATATGGTGTCAGCGGTTTTCCCCAAACATCTGTACGCCGGCATTTACTGATCCCGACGATGGATGGGGATCGGAATGGGAGAAGAAAGGCGGGAGCCCTGGTGGTTCGCCTCTTTACCCATCGAAGGAAGGCACTATGACCGTCAATGCCTCACCCGCTGCTGTTGAGGAAATACCCACAAGCAGTACGCGACGATGGTGGCTGTTTTTCGTCTCGTTTTTAACCGGTTTCATCCCCTCCTTTGTGCTGCACTATGTCGGACAGATGAAACGCCGGGATGTTCACTTCGCCTGGCGGGAGAAAGTGACCATCTGCTTCTTAATCCTGCTCCTGAACTCGGTTGTCATCTTTTACATCGTTGAATTCGGTCGGCTCCTCTGTCCCGACTTCGACAAAGTCTGGGACTCGAACGAGGTGTCGCAACACACTGGCACTGCGGATTGGTGGGTATCGGTGCAGGGGTGGGTGTACGACCTCTTGGACTTTATCCACGGAGATCACAGTGATCTTGTCGGCATCATGTCGAACTCGGTTGCAGACCTGGACGTCCTTCAAGTTGTAGGACAGGACCTGACGGGATACTTCCCACCACCACTTGCGCTCGTCTGTTCGGGTTTGGTCTCGTCACAGCCGCTGCAGCTCACCGCGAAGAATTTCACGGAGAGTGTGCCGAATGCGATGCATAAGTCTGGAGGGACGCAGCCGGCGCAGGGGACGGCACTGGACAACGAGGATTGGTACACATCGACTTTTCTGCCGAAGATAGAGCAGTATCGGAAAGGGGCGTTAGTATGGGATTCCAACACTGTCTATACACAGGCGATGGATACAAATATTCAGAGGTAAGCATCGGCGGTCTTGCCGTCGTGCTTTAGTTGACCGTGCGCTCGACAGAATCTTATATGACTTGTCGGACTACGTCAACACGCTCACCATCAATGAGGGCGCTACAACTCCCTATGAATTCCTGGACACAGACATCACCAACGTGTTCAAGCAACAAGCTGGACAAGACATTTCCACGAACCTGAACAAGGTCATTGCAGGTCTGGATGCGCAGACGGCGGCGAACAACGTGAACTGCATCAAGAGTATGTTTTACTTGGGCGAGGTCGATTTTCGGACGACACCCCGGTGCATGGTGCAGAGTTACCTTCTACTCGTCTTCACCGGGATCTTGTGTGCGTCGATTGCGCTCAAGTGTGAGTCTTCCATGTGTGTCAGGCTTGAGGGGATGCTCATATTCGCGCTAGTCCTTTCTGCGCTCCAGTTGGCCAGCAAACGCTCGCCTGAGATGCTCGATGGGTTTGTTCTCTGCCAGATGATCCGTGTTACACCAAGGGCGAAGACTCCCTTCGCCGAACGATCGATTCGCTCGCTGCGCTCCACTACGACAACAAGCGCAAGTTGCTCTTCGTCATCTGTGACGGCAACATCATCAGGAGCGGGAACGACCGGACGACGCCGAGGATCGTGTTGGACATATTGGGTATCGATCTGAAGGTTGATCCGGAACCCTTGATGTTCCGATGGATCGGTGAGGGCTCGAGGCAGATTAACTATGGCAAGGTGTACTCAGGGTCGTACGAGTTCGAGGGGCACGTCGTTCCGTGAGTGGAGCATTCTTTGTCGATGTACACCGCAGGTACTGACGTCGGGGCGTGTTGCAGTTATATGGTCGTCGTCAAAGTCGGCAAGCAGTCCAAGCCTGGCAACCGTGGCAAACGAGACAGTCAGATTCTACTCATGCACTACCTCAACCGTGTGCATTTTGATGCCCCAATGTCCCCGCTGGAACTCGAAATTTTTCATCAGATGCGGAACGTGATCGGAATCGATCCGACGTTTTACGAGTACATTTCCACGGTCGATGCGGATACAGTTCGTTGTCTCGTTCTGGATGTAGCAAAGTGAGACTGACAGACACCACAGACGGTCACTCCTGAGTCGCTCAACCGTTTGGTCGCGTCGGCTGTGGACGATTCGAGCATCATCGGTATCTGTGTTGAAACAAAATTAACCAACGAAGAACGCTCGTGGTGGACGATGATTCAGGTTTACGAATATTACATTTCTCACCACCTTTCTAAGGCGTTCGAATCCCTCTTCGGTTCCGTTTCTTGTCTGCCCGGATGTTTCTCGCTTTATCGCGTCCGCACGGCTGACAAAGGTCGCCCGATCACCATTACCAACCGCATCATCGACGAATACGCTGAATGCAACGTCGACACGCTCCACAAGAAGAACCTTTTCTCGCTTGGTGAAGATCGTTTTCTCACCACGCTCCTCTTGAAGCATTTCCCGACCTTTAAAACCAAGTTCATTCCCGATGCTGTGGCGCACACGATGGCGCCCGAGTCGTGGCGGGTCTTGTTCTCTCAACGACTCTCTCAACGACGTCGGTGGATCAACTCAACGGTGCATAATCTATTGGAGTTGGTTATTTTGCCTGAGTTGTGCGGGTTTTGTTGTTTTTCGATGCAGTTTTTCGTATTTATTGATTTGTTGGGGACAATTGTATGTGTTTTCTTTCGGTCTGCAAGACATTACTGACATCGTCTACTTAGATTCTTCCAGCAACCGTCGTTTATGTAAGTGGGCTGACATGGAATGGTTTGGGGTGTGCTGACACCCTTTTCATAGCTTGCATATCTGATCATCGCAGTCGCTACTGGAAGTAGTTCTTTGCCATTGATTTCAATTATTATGTTGGGCGTGACGTATGGATTGCAGGTATGTTTCCGACTCGGTGGGATGTTTGGGAAGAGGAACTGACCGCAACGTTGAGGCACTGATCTTTATCATCAAACGAGAGTTTATGCTCATAGGCTGGATGGTCGTCTACCTCCTTTTGTGCGTCTTCTCTGCTTGTCTTATTTTCACTCGGGTAACTCACGCTGTTGGGATAAGATATCCGATGTACAGTTTCTTCCTGCCGATCTACTCCTTCTGGTGCATGGACGACTTTTCGTGGGGGAACACACGTGTTGTGATTGGTGATGGAGGGAGCAAGAAGGTGATTATGAACGACGACGAGCGGTTCGACGAGTCAATGATCCCACTCAAGAAGTTTAGCGGTGAGTTGTCTGTATGGATTCGCTTATACTTCCCCGCTCACGTTCACCCACAGAGTACGAAGCAGAAACATGGGAAGGTGCTTCGCGTCACTCGGACGAGACGGGGATCAGTAAGTCTCGTTCGCAGCCACGGTTCCTGCCATCCCGACAAGGCTCGCCACACCCCTCGAACGGGGGCAATTACTACCGGGATACGAACGCGATGAACAACTCGACGATCAACTTTCAAGGGACGGCTTCGCATCATAGTCACGCTGGTTCTCGACAAGGTTCTATGTATGAGGGCCGTCAACCGACCATGTCCCAGTTTGGACATCCTCCTGTGCCGTTTATGCCGTTTATGCCTGGACCTGGAAGTGCGGCAGGTTCCGAGTACGGTGGGGCGATGGGGATGATGGGACCACTTGGGTATCAACATTGGGGGAGTGCATATGGGATGGTGGACCCCCGTGCGACGATGATGAGTATGGGAGGTATGAACATGAACATGTTCACTGGGAATGGGTCGCAGACGGGTGGGTTTGGGTTGCCATCCCCTGGTCCGATCGGCGGAGACCCGCGGATGTCGACGTTTTCGATGGCGACGTCTGAATGCGTCCGCAAGGCCGAGTTTGAACCCACATCCGACGGACGAGGATGTCTTCAACGCATTGAGGAATTATCTGAGTACGCAGGATTTGATGACGGTGACGAAGAAGTGAGTCTCCGTTTGTTCACTCACGTTCGTTCTCACTCATCACTCGTAGGACTGCACGTGAAGCGATCATGGCCAAATTCCCAAAAGCCGACTTGACGTCACGCAAAGACTTTTTGAATGAGTCGATCGACAAGATTTTGTCGCAGTCATAGACAATCTTCGATGTCATGCACTGATTTTATCTTCCCTCTCGTCCTGTCGTTTGGTTCCAAGAATTCTTGTTGGTTCTTTATGGTCGCTCGTCGCATCATCATCATCCAAGGATAACCGTGTTCGCCTATCACATGTCATATATCATAACTCGCTGTGCACCCACTCCCATGTCCTCATTGTCGTTGTATCGCGATTTCTCTACAGTACTTTTTTGATTTTGGACTTGGTCTCTCGTTTAGGTCATCTTTTCCCTCACCTAGCATCTCATTACATGTTACAGCATAAACCGCTGCCTACCAACATTCCTATTTCCAAGTATCCGAACAAAGGTACTTCCAGCAGTGGACAAGGTACTGCAGGTGCAAGCACAGCGGGCCAGGTATGGCCTTTTCTGGTGATGTAGACCTCGTCATGATCGCTCACGTCCTATCAGGCGCAACAACCAAGCGACCCGTCTCGACTCTTGGCTCCCGGCGTCTATCTGGCGGTGCGTGTTATGTTTCTGTCACCTACATCTTTAGACTTACAGTGGATCAGCATCAGCAAGAAACAGGCAACGCTACCTTTGCGATCACGTTTCCCGCGTGGTTATTGTGTTTCCGCTCAGGTACACACGATGGGACGGATTGATCCAGGCAATTCAGTGCAATGCATGTAAATATTACGCTAGCGGGAGTGCGACTATACGGTTTGAGTCGTGTCACCTCATAGCATCGGATCCTGATAAGCAGGTGTATGATTAAGGAAACAATGTGGGATGTTCACATTCACGGATAGGGATAGATACAATGCGGTCAGAGGATGACTTGACCGATGACTTCGGGGACCCGCGCGGTCCATCCGGTATCGTATCCAGGGCGCAGGCTAGCCGAATGGCGTTCAAAAGAGCCTCGTCACTGTCAGGTCCCTTGGTGGGCACGTCGCTGCTAGATCTGCGACGATGCACCATGAATGCGGAGTTGTTACTAGCGTAAAATCTCTGCCTTAGGCTGCTCGGAGATCGACAAAGGCACGTCTCCGAAGTCGACAGCCGAAGAGTCAACCAACGTGTCAGTATCATTTTTCCGTTTGCGATGACTGCATAGATTGTGTCAGATTGGTAGAAATGGGATGAAAAGGACACAATGATCATCAAAAGGCTGACTCTAGCGCAAGGTGGTGGCGCCTTACCATGTGAAGACGAGTTTGTCACGAACATTGATGCCCTGCGTGCTACTCCACTCGGCGTCAACGCACTGGTCGGGATAGAGGCTCGTGACCGAGTAAACGACGCCTGGTCTGACTGATACGTTGTCGAGTGTGAAGTTAGACTAGGTACAGAACCATCCCTAGCATGGGAACGTATGCGCGTGAGTCCTGTTGACACGGCGTGCTATCGTCCGTTTCTGACCAGCTTTCGGCACGCGTTCGCCATCACCATCGCCATCGATCTCTTGGCCTGGCGGCTTGGGGTATAACGACGCAAAGGTGCCACAGCAGCAGAATGTCTTGAGATCTGCCTACTCGACGACATGAACAATCTTGGTGAGCGTTCAAACAAAGTTATGTAGTTGCCGGGATACTGTACATACCTTCCCTTCCACTGGGGTGTGTACTAGGTCAGAACTTCTGTCGTTCCACTTAACATACTGAGAGAAATGTAGTCAGCGTGGATCAAAGTTCAAACGTTCAGTCACATCGGGGATTGCCGTGCACGTCTGTCGCCGCTACATTGGGATGTAACCTCAAGAGCTCAATATTCAATGTTTACATCCTGGGATGCCTTCAATGATTGCCAGTGATTTCTAGGTGACTTGTCTCTGGCCTCGTTTCATTTCATCTCCTCCCTTTAAAATGGTTTCACTTTAGCTGGGTAGGTACGACTTGGAGTAACCCTTCCGGGGCCTTGGAACAGATTTTTCGAGCGTCTACGTGCTCTCAGAACGACACAGCGATTACTTGTGTGAACATCTCGACAGTCCGCGAGAATGGCACATCCCACTCCGAGGGTGACAGTAGTACAGGACTGCTGAAATTAGACGATTTGGTCACCCCGCTCGCCCGATCCCCAGCTGCGCAGTACCTTTCGGAAGTGAAAATCATGCCGGGCGATGTGAAACCTCACCATCTGTCTTTAACTGGGGATGTCGAAATCGATAGTGATTCGAGTCACATGCTCATCCTGAATTACAGTACATACACTGAAAGTTGTTACAATCTGAGAGACAATGGATAGTATTACAACGTAAGCTTAACCTACGCTTGTCGAGCGGACGTTCCTCTCACATTCGGAACTTCTCTCCCGTGTTCTCATAGCATATGCTCAGGAGTGGCCGTACTCCCGAACTTCACCTGCGCATTCAGGTATTCCGTGTAAGGTCTTTCTGTTTCGGGGATCTGCTGCAAGTGCACCAGGTTCTGAAGAGTGTTCATCAGCCCTGGGTAGTCGCCTAAGAATGGATACGTGGTGGGGTGGACACCGGCAGCATAGATACGCAGACAGCGGTCTACAACGTCTCGCTCGGGAAAGGTGGCGGAGAACGATGGTGGTTGGCCAAGGTCAGCCAAAATGGCGATATAAGTGAAGGGAATCAGAGTCATGTTGTGTGCCTTTGCTACTCAGATAATCACTTCTGCGCGTGATGTTGCGCAAAGCGTTTTTAGAACTCTTCGTCTCCTGAGCCTTGTCGGAAATGAGAATCTGCGACATCCGCAACGTCGCCGTTTCGGGTCCGCCTTTGAAATAGATGGGTATGACCTTGTCGATGAGAGGTTGTTGGTGACAACACTGCACTGCGCTGGTCCTCTGCCAGTGGCGTAGCGTCCACTCGTCCAAGCTACAATGTAGATAATCAGACTGATGTTGTGTTATGAAAATGGAATTCGCGACAGACATTAATTCATTGCCTTCCTTCGATCCAGCGATGTTCGCATCCATGCATACCCAGTGTGAGAAATTCAGATAGGCATCCTCGAATGATTGGCGTGCTAACGATACTTGGGTGTTCTTCTCGTCCCATATCTGGGGTCCGAAGACAAATTCGAGCCAGTCCACGACGGGGATCATCTGGCAGTCGGCGAGATGACCTTGCCATGTCCTCGGCAGGTCCGCGGCCACATTCTTCGCCCGTGTGCGGATGAATATGTCCTTGGACAGAAGGAAGAGCAATCGGCTGGCCAGCTCGCCACGCTGACCCATGTCAATCATACCATAGTTGACCGTCTTCAACAGGGTCGCCAGAGCCTCCCCTAGCCTGTCAGGAGTTGCATGGAGATCGGTTGCGGCCACGCACGACAGGAGCGGCTCGGATGGATAACTTGTGAACCTCCAATTGCGGTCCAATGTCGTCGCAAGGCATATGCGTAGGTGGCTTGCCACACCTTTCTCCAGGTGCTCGATCGAATCTGGATGTCCGAGTGTGACGTTGAGACCAAATCGCTGTCCCAATATTGCGAGCACGTGGTTGGTGTTACCGGTATCGAGGTGCCCAGGTCCATATAACTTCCAGGACGCCGTGTCCAACAATTGATCAGTGTCCCCGTGGGCGGTCTTGAGAGAAAGCCACCTATCCGCCACCGAGGACGGGGTCGGTAAGCGGCGATAACAAGTGGAAAGGGAGGGAAATTACAAGGGTCTCCCATAGCCGAGGACGTGATCTAGCCTTGAAATATCCTCCACGCCCACTTCTCCGAGCCCCAGTGCACTCTGGTCCCATCCAAGTTGAGTGTAAGGTGGGAAAAGTTGCTCGCCCTGTATAGCGACGCGATCAGAATTATCTGAGACAGAACATGATCAACAAGCTCGTCGGGACATCGTCAGCACCTACATTTCTGATTGGGGGGCGAGAAGTCGGCGACCTTGGACGTCGTCGACGCGAACACGACCCAGACAGAATGATTATCGGCGTGCGAATAATCGCTCACTGCTCTACAAAGAACGTCTGCAGGGCGATATCCTTGCGGACCTGGAATCCTTGTGCAGAGCGGATGTGCTTCATCGATCGCAATTACCAGCTTGGGGTGGTAGGGAGCCTCAGGGAATATGCTCGCGAGACGGGCGCCGAGTTTCTTGTAGGCGGTCCGCAGCACCACGGAGAAATATGCAGAAACAAGGCGGTGAGGTTTTCTTGCTGTTTCTGACCGCGTTGCTCAGCCATGACTTCTCCGACACGAGTTGAAATATTTACCAGACAAGGAGAGGGTTTGAAGCTTCTCAGTGGTTTTCTCAACCTCTGTCTCCGTGGCCTCAACCTCTGCATCTGTGGCCTTATCGGCGGTTCCAATAACATCC
The DNA here is from genome assembly GCA_038092335.1 of Boletus vinaceobasis. NCBI lineage: Eukaryota > Fungi > Basidiomycota > Agaricomycetes > Boletales > Boletaceae > Boletus > Boletus vinaceobasis. The sequence goes on from JBBPQE010000411.1 coordinate 14,337, forward strand.
GTGGAAGAAGTCGCCTCGCCTGTTGCACTGGGTTGTTGGGGGAGGCTTTGGGCCAGATCGGCGCGAGTCTGCAGAGAATCGTCAAATTAGATTTGCGTTTAGATTTACGGTGCAGAACAACACATCCACACCTTCTCGTACTTTGCAGCGAGTTTCCGAAAGAATTCGATCCTGGCATTGGATCTTGGAGGGTGGCTCATATCGCACATCTGGCCGACCCAATCCATAATGCCTGCCTTGACATTCCGAGTGGTGTAATTGCTCGACAGATACTGCTCGAGCGTGTCAAATAGAGCGACGAGGAAGGCGTAGCAGATCGTTTGGTACGCCTCCACAGTAGACCCAAATTTGGTCAAGAGGTTCGATGGGATGGGATCACGCTCAGGGAAACCCTTGACATCATGTTCCTCACGCATGTTCATGTAAATGACTATAACACCCTTCTTTCTCAACTGGAGGTCAATTCAGCCACCGCATATACTTGTGAAAATGAGCGGGCGCTTACCTCAGTGAGCATCCTTGATTTGCCGGTTCCCGAACTCTGAACGATGGAACAGAACTTGGCGTAGTACCGATGAGCGTCCTTCTCAGTCTTGCTTTTGATGAATGACTTCTCGTTATGTGTCAAAAACTCGTAGAAGCCATCAACGGCTGCACCACGGTACTTTGCTTCGAAGGATCCCGACAAGCCCCGAGCCAGATCTGTCCGAGGACGTCAGTCGATGCTACCATGTTTAGCGAAGCACTAACCACTTTGTGCCATGGGCTCTGGTGCGGGTGGTTCTGGTATTGGTAGTGGTGCTTTCAGGATAGCTTTGGGAGTAACCAACAAATCGTCAGGAAATATAGGACACAGATCATCGACGACACGCACCGAGGTTTCGGATCTCGCGGAATGATTTACGCCTCCAAGCAGACCGGAGCATCTCTCGTAACTCTTCATGGGTGTTCAGCAGTTGTTTTGCTTCCTGGAGTTTTTCGTACTTTGTGTCCAGGTCACCGTTGGAGTTTCCAATGATGGTGATAAAGAGGTCGCGGAGGTCGCGATATTTGTTTAGGTCAGATACGTCACCGAAGTCATCGTCGACGAGGCGCTGGACCGCGCCGTCGAGTTCTTGATGGGTGGCAGGGTCGAAGCGATCTGGGAGACTCTCGAGGGGCATGCTGTCAAGTTGTCGAACCAAACCATTTGACGAGCCGGCCTTAAGTACCACCAATGGAGCACTCACAATCGACGGACAACGATTGATCCACAGGCATCTGTCGAGTCCATCAATCTGGCGCATTTCTATTGTTCTCCGTAAATATACTATCAAATGTCACGAACAATGGCAGTCAGCTGAAGTACAGAGATGAAACATCAGGCTCCCAAAAGAGACTCAACAGTTTCATGAAGAAGAGTTCAAAACTTGGGCATGAAAGAACAGGTTCAGCCCTGTATTTGCAGAAAGAAATAACTAGGGAATATACATGTCCTACTCTAGCTTTATAGTAGTTGTTTTGGTCATTGTAGTACCTTGTAGTTGTACCTTAATGGAATATTGGTGTCAAGTTGAATCAGCACTAACACTAGAATATACTGTATGTCACAGTGTGAGTCACGAGCAAAGACACACATCTGCAAACTCGCAAAATGAACACTTAAGACTGCCTAGTAAAAGAAGTCTGATGTGCGTTATGGCCTGTTGCATATGTTTAGTCACTGTCCTCTGATTGGTGGGGAACTTCAGATTCAAGTTCACCTAGTAGATTTGTGATGATAGATAATATAATCAATTATTATCAGGAGCAGATCAATTACAGCATATGGAGAAAAGCTATGATTACTATGAAACATCTGGCAGAGCAGTGTCTAGGTCGGGACAATAAAAGTAATCCTCATTGACTTTCCCATGTAGCACATTATATACTTCCTTGTCTGCATAATGGTTGAGATAGAAGTGAGAATACAGTTCTTGGGATGTGTGTGACAAAATCGTGTGATTCGCTTTCTCACTGTATACTGTGACTAGTGATGTGCTAGGCTCAGGCTCAAGCCCTGAGCCCAGCTAGGCCAGGCCCGGAGAAGCCCGAGCCCAGCCCAGGCCTGTGGGAAGGCTTGATAAGGCTTGCAGCCAGGGCTATAATTTTTGTGGGCTGCAAGCCTGGCCCCTGAGCCCCAGCTTTTGTCTCCTGATTTGGCAATTGTAACAGGTTAGTTTCCAGAACTGTATAGTTCTCACAGCCACTCTATTAAAATTTCTGTCACCTTCATCCCCAAATAGTTCCGTTGGAATGGAGCATAGATCTCAAGAACTGGTGATTGGCAGTTTGTTATGATATACCATATTTTCAAACTTTTCGAACTTATCATTTCTCTTTTCTTGATCACGTGATCAGCACGTGACCGTGCGAACTATCACCTGATCTGAGGCTAGACTCATGACGTCATATGACATCATGCCTCATGTATTTAATCTCCACTTCTTCTTTTCTTCTTTCCCCTTTCCCACTCCACTACTTTACCTTCTTATAGTAATCTTTCACACGCACTGCTTGGTCCGTGCACCATTCTCAAATGTATATAAAGTAGACACTTTGCGACTGGAACCCCCAGTCTAATCCATTTGTACTTTGCCCTCCAAGGCTTGGTATTAAGGAATACTCCCCCTCCTCCTCTCTATAACCAGTAGTGTGTGTGTACGTCTGCTGAGTGGTTGCGTTGGGGTAGACGATATAGTCGTTGCTCCTTGATCTTGGGACGAAGTCCTTGAAGGTCGCAACACAGTTGACCAAAGCATACAGCTGCGCCCTCAGCTAAACTTTGAGATTTGGATAATGCGGTGACTCCAGAGTTACGTTCCCACCATCAAGCACAATAAGCACCCAGCCTTCCTGATGACATCCACCATGACCATCCAACAAGTACCCCTTCACCCAGCTCTAGGTCACCATCACCTGCATTACTGTTCCACAAATGCAAGAATGTCAGTAACAGCTTAACGATCTCCAGCGATGAGGAGAAATCAGGGTCAGAAGTGCTGTCTAGACTAAACAAAGGTGAGCGCTTTCTAACTTTTCATGCTTTTTCATCACACACTGGGGTGAAATTTTGATCCTACTGTTATAGGGAAGAAATGAGGCCGCATTGATACAAACGATGGCAACACAAGCACTGTGAGCATAGACAAGGGTAAGTCTTTTACCCTTTTTTTAAGTTCTCACTCTCGTTCTACTATAGATCAATGTAGGTCCTTCCTCCTCCCTACCACAAGACAAAATAGGCACAGATGGCCTATTGAAGGATGTTGACGTCCTAGAAATCAATGGCCCCACAATCATGCTGCATGAGAACCGTACATGAGATGTCGATCAGTTTTTCACACCCACATCCAATGGTGACAACGGCAAGAAGATGTGCACCTGTAAAAGGTGCTCGTAAGTATAGTATATCTACAGACAGTACCACACCATCGCTGACTTCTTTTGAGCAGGAAAGGCTCCCATCTGATATTACTTGTTGCCGAAATATCAACTCTATGGTGCCATTTAGAGTCTCACCACAAAGTAAGTCTCTATACTTATTGATTGTAGTATCACTTTGTTAACCATACACAGGCTGAGTATCTACAATGGGCCGAAGCCAACAGGTTCACATCCATGCTTCCAAAAGATGCCAAACAGCATACAACCAAATCAAGCAGCAGCATGCAGAGCCGGCTCGACGGCAACTTACAATCCAACCCTATTAAGGAAAAAGCTATTCTGTACAGCGATGAGCTGTTTTGTGAAGCTACTATCCAGTGGCTTGTGAATACTGATCAGGTAATGTTGCTCATGTAGCATCCACATTAACATATTTTATTCTAACATTTTAATAGCCAATCTCTGCCCTCGAGCACCCATCATTCAAGAGTATGATTGATGTGGTGTCTCATGCTACTAATCCAGGCAACGTGACTATACCCAATCGAAAGGCTACCCAGAAGGCGATTATTGAGATGTTCAAAGTGCAAATAAGAAGTTTATGGTCACACTTATTGGTATGTACAATACATCTATTATCAATTTATTCTTGCTACATTGACTTGGTTTTAGAGCAATGCAGTGAAAGCACATATCAACTTGACCTGCAATGCCTGGCAGGCATCTAATACTGACGCTTACTTTGCTGTGACAGGTTCATGGGTCGAAGAAAAGTCGCCTGGCATCTGGAATATCTGCACCACACTATTAGGATTCACATGACTTAATAGTGCACATAATGGTGTTCGTCTTGGCCAAGCACTGTACAAGATTATTGAACGGCTAGCGATCACTCACAAGGTAAAATCAATTTCTCACAAAGTTGTAAACTAATCTACTTCCCTGACAGATTGGCCATGTCACCTGCAATAATGCCACCAACATGGATTCGATGATGGCTGAGTTTGGGAAACATATTCAGCTAGAGACAGGCAAGCCATTTGATTGTCAATGGCACCAAGTATGGTGAGAATAATTCCTTGTTGTACTTATTTAATCTGTTAATCTCTCCCTAGGTGCCTCGCTCATATCATCAACCTAGCAACGCAAGTATTGCTCAGCGCTCACAGCAAGTCAAAACCTTACAATCCAAAAGGCCCCGATGCTGATCTGATAGTGCCATGTGGTACACAACAAGATGAGGTTGGGGTAATCTGAATGATATGTGTTAAGGAGCGATCGTCTGCAAAACGCAAGGAGATCTTTCATGATCTCTCCTGCGGTAGTAGTACTAACCAGTAACCATTCTGTTTCAAGTACTGGATCCTGTTCAAAAGGCCATATACAGTATATATGATGCCACTGGAGGACTAAGCTGTGTGATGAGGCCATAAAGCATGCAGAAGAATTAGTATGTTTTCCAAACAATCTGATTCCAGGTAACTAATGAAGTGTTCTAGTATAAGGTGCAGTACCTCAAGCTAAAAGGAGATGTTGTTGGCGAGAGACCCAAGCAAACCATGAAGACCTTGTTGGCATATGGAAAGATTGGCCAGCTTTTATGCACACTCTCTGATGATGGGGATGACAATGACGCTGACAGGTCAGACTGCTGCACTGCTGCATCTGTGCATGGCAACTTTGACCCGCATCAACTGTGGCTTGAAGACTTCCATAGCTACCTCAGATTGAAGGATCAATTGCAGGAGAATACAACCATTATTCAATGGTGGGGTTTGAATGCAGCAAGGTATCCAATCTGGGTGTCACTAGCTCTGGATTACCTCGATTATGGAAACATCAGTTTCAAGCGAGCGTGCATTCTCATCTGCTGGCATCAGCATTAGTAAGCGTTGTAATCGCCTCAAGCCTGACATTGTCGAAGCGCTACAATGTCTCAAGTGCTTTATTCAACGCGACCTACTCTTTCGAGATGATCCTTCAGTGTTGTCAGAGGTTGAGGCAGGTATGCCAGCATCTGCAGAGGAAGCTGTGGGTGATCAGATGGGTTGGGATAGTATGGTTGAGGAATTAGAACCAGGAATTTTGGGGTTGGACGAAGTTGATGACAGCGATAATATTGCAATAACAATGTTAAACTAGGTACAATACAGTAAATTATATTTGTTTTGACAGTCAGTGAACCACAGCCTAAGCCTGAGCTGGGCCTGGGCCTTTATTAAGGGCTTGGGCTTGTGAGACCAATAGGCCTGAGTCCCGCACAGCCGGGCCCAAGCCAGGGCTTTGAGCCCAAGCCAGGCCCAGCACATCACTAACTGTGACTAACTTGACTGCATATGAAATGCAAGTCAATGGAACAACCTCCCCGAGACATGTGCTTTCTCGTTCGGTCTCTACGATACATCTCTCGATCCTCCACATTTGGGTAGAAGGGTCTTCATCAGGTGTTCTGCATATCTTGAAATACTGAACATAGAGCAAAGGTGTTACAAGGAAGTTGAAGCAGAGATCATTCATCATGGAAGGTACCAAGTGTGGTTTGAAGACTATCTGTACCTGAGCAATGGTGTGTGCTAATGAATTCAGTTCAGTGAATAAATACGAAGTTAGAATGCTTACAATTTTGAAATTCACATGATGAATCAAGCAACATGATGTCGCAATTTCCATAGGGAAATAAATTGCTGGGCAGGTGTGCTTGAACCACTTGGCTGGGCATGATAATGGACGATCGAAAACTGGAGTGCAACTGGATTCAGAACTTGTACCAGACATTGATGGATGTGAAATACGACATGCAAGCAGCAACCTCAGAAGTTTGTGAAGTGACGTAATTGATAATGGCCTGTTCAATGTCTGGAAGATGAGTGAGCCATGACAGGTTGTCCAATAATAGCCACTTGCTGTCAGGAGTGACAGTGATGTGTAGGGCAGCCAATTGGTCATTAGATAGTATACCACTCGTAAAGTGGTTCCGTATGGGGCACAGAGCTTTGAACCACATTTTTTATCTGGAACTGCTTGTGAAATCCATGCAGCTGTAGGATTGGATGAAGCAACTTTGTCATACTCCTCGGTAACCACATTGTTGATCAACGACTGGCCATGTTCAGCGAGGAGGGTAAAGAGATTGAATTGATGCATCTTGTGATCATGATCCAAAATTCAGACAATCTGTTCAGAAAAGTCCTTTGCCTGCTTGTTTGTTCATAGAAATGGCTGCTTGCAATGCATGATAAGAAGACATTCACTAACATCTGCAGTATATTGGATGATTGCACCTAAATTTATGATCACGTCTGCATATGATTGTAGGAGCTCAAGTTTGGGAATGTAGAAGTCAGTCTTGATGCCCGATTTTCCTTTACGAGCACCGGCCTCAATGATAGCATTCTTACGAGTGTGGAATTCATTAAGAGCAGCTTGCATGGATGTGATAGTAGTATCAGTGTGGACTGGACTTTGGGCTTGGTAGATGAAATTGATGATGCAACATATAGTGGCAACAAATTCCAGCAGGGCAGCACCTGTTAAGATAGGTACAATTTTGTGTTGAATGTTGCGGTGCTCACACCCTGTCATCTGCTGAACGTGCAAGACTCCACCAGAAAACTGTTGCATGCTAATATGCTTGTGAGCAGATTTGAAACAGAAGTCTAGTTCATCTTTTCCCATTACCTCCTTGCATCACGCAAGGATGTGATCAAAGAATAGTTTGTGCAGTGTATGGAGGACTTCCGGGACAAGAAATACAGTGACTTCCAAAATTGAGTCAATGTTTTGAGATTTTGGACTATTGATTATATACCTCAGGAACAGGGCCAAATAGAGCCAAAGTGTAAGTGGGTGGCTGAAGGTACCTGCCCTTAGCTATGTGTCACAAATGTATTTATGTAATTTGAATTGGTATCCATGGAGATATAGTCAATTCAATTCATTATGTCATTGACTCAATTGTGTAACTACCCATCAGATTAGTTAAAGTTTGATGGCTGTCATATGCAACCCTTGATAGAAGCATGATAGATGGTTACCATAGTTACTGTA
>JBBPQE010000412.1:0-21702 GCA_038092335.1 Boletus vinaceobasis
GACTAATAAACCTACTTTTTCTCCTTTTTTTTACTGTGCGATAAGAAGAATAAGTGCGATACAAGAGCAAGGATAAGCTTATATGATCCTTATTCTCCTTATTCTAAGTTACACTACAGACGAAGTTTTCGACCTAAATAAGTTGAATAAGCATGAATAAGCAGTACAATAAGTGTAATACAGTAAGCAACACTCTAATTTGCTGATGACTGAAGTGCTACGATACAATCCGTGTACCTCATTCGCATCCGTAAGAGCGTCTTCTCACAATCCTTTTGAAGCTCTTGCCTTGCTCCGTTTTTCAAGGACATTTATTGGGTTCGGAGGATTGAGAGACAGTGCAGAGGAGTATCGTACAATCGCCTCGCCGGGCTCCCCAGAACTGAGCGCCGCGTCGCCGAGCACTTCGAGCACGGAGACACATTTCTTCTGGAGATCTGAGAGCACAGGTTATCCACATTCACCGGATTGGCATGTCGGTACTCGCCCGTAACCCACTTCACTGTTGCTCTACTCGCGCGTATCTCCTCGCCAAAGGTCTCAAGTATCTTGAGCAGTGCCTGCTTGGCCTCCTCTGTGCAACCCGCAGCTTGGAGGGCCTCACAGTGATATCGGTACAGCGTGATCTGAAGCTCATCAAGGTTCCATCCGGAGATCTTGTTGCAAGGTTCAGCATATATCATAATAGTGTCACCAGTAACGTGCAAGCGAGATACTCTGCAGATCACAGCCGGTACAGGATGAAGCGAGGCCCTGTCCCCGTTCGAGCACCTGTAATGCACGTTGATAGTCACCTCGTACCAAGTACATATTCCCAATGACCTGGGAGAAATTATCATATCCGTGCCCAGTCTGTTCTCGCATGAAATACCTGACTGCAGCAATAGATTGTCTCGTCATTCCTCGAAACGTCAATCAAATCTTGCATGCGAGAGATCGCATTGTCATATTTCCCAGCCATGAATAAGAAGACGGCCTAGTGACGTAGGTGCTTAGTTGTATCAAAATCTCCCAATTTGTGCGACCCTTGGCAATATGACCCAATGCTGACGACCGAATGTCAATAGACTCAACGTGTGGATGAGTGAACTTCAGCACACGACAGAGGGACTTCAAAATCACCTGTCTGGCATCCTCGTATGCCAAACCCCAGTCCCCAGAACGTGCTCCCAGGAGGGCGTTGTGAGCAAGCACATTGTACTTTTCACTTGAAGAACTAGATGAGTTGTCATCTACGACGGGTGTATCTACGTCAATCAAACCCTGAGACATCCATCGTTTGAAAGTGCCAATGCCTGGAGTGGAGTCCACCTCTAAATTAGGATAGCTATGAACACATGGAGTCAACAAATACTCACATCCTGGATAGGATGTGGCGACAATCTGTTGGAGGGCGTTCGGCAAACCCCGCACACACCCAAATTAGGTGATGCTGCCTTTTCTGTTCTTTCCCCTTACTGCCACCAGTCCGCCCGCCGCCGTCAGCAACTTCCCGGGACACTTCTACACGCCAGAGCTTGGTAGGCTCTGCCCATCACCGAACAGAGAAATACAACATGCTGCTTTGCAGGAGACGCCGATGCTTGCGAGTCGCACCATCGCCACAAAACTACTACCCTCTGCATACTCCCAGCTATTTTTCTCCGCACTACTCAATCTCGATGCGAGCACGCCCCGATATAAGTTTTTCGGACTATCCTCATTCTCAACTAATTGCCATTGCGTCTTGGCTGGGTCGTATCCCAATGATCGCCTTGATCGGACCGCTTTTTCGCGACTACACCCCATCATGGCAGATGGTACTAGTATTTATGCGAATAATCAAGTCGCTTTCCAGGTCCTGGGTGCAGCGATACCAGATAAACGCAGAAGTTTCACTCGTATGATGAGTAACTTTCGAATCACACCCACACATTCACTGATTGCGCCCTCGTATAGGTACCCTCGCAGAAGTGGAGTGGGGCCTACAACGACGATGAAGAGGTGACTTTATATTATCTCTTTCCCATGATCGTGTTCACGCAACCCTCAAAATATGTCGTGCTGTACCGAATCCGCACCGTGCATGAAATTGGGCCTACACGTCCCCACCAAGAAGCGAAGTGCATGGAACCTTGTGGAGGCGAATATTTGAGTTCAAACACAAGTAAAGCAAGCAAAAGGGTAACCTCTCGATAATTTGAATGCCTCCTCAAACGACGCGCTCCGTGGAAAGTGTATTTGAAGAATTGGAAAAGTGATTGATTGCTGACGTTCTGTTTATCCCAGATGGATCAACACTGTCTGACAAGCCATGATGCAGAGCATGCTTCCCATATTATTCTGTTCCCAGATCGCGCGGGCTAAATCCACTTCGCATGGCGCATGGCGATATCGAATGCCTCCTTGATACGGGGCTTCTATATTCATTCGTGTCGATTGCGTTCATGCATGATGCGTCAGTGTTTGGACCATCCCCTCCGAGACTGAATACATCTAAGTTATCTAGGACTCTCCTGAAGCTCAATGGACAAAGAAGTGTGCTTTATCCGCCTCTGTGATTGGAGACCTCAACAGATTACCTCGTCAGCTGTTCCGTGACTTCGTGGATATCGTTGAATCTGGGGATACGTCGACTGCGACATATCGCTCATTCAACGAATTCTCGATGGGTCCGGCGCCAGCTGACACCTCACCAGCTTTGTCTGCTCTGAACACCTTCGTAGAGCACTGTCAAGAATTTATCTTGTGCGAGGAGCCCATTCGCAGACCTCCAACTACGCAGGAGGACCACGGTTTGTCCGGATTTTTTTTTTTCAGACAAATCTATGCTACTTGACATTATCAATAGGCGAAAAGAGTAAAGAAACAAGAACAACAAGGGAGAAAAATGCGGCGATGCATTCACCGATGGCTGGGAGCACAACGTAACGCGTCGGTTCGGAGTTATCGACGATCTTCCGTGTATGCGCGCAGTTGTTGGGCCGATAGCCTGCTGGTCCGGATTCTTGGGTTTCGATACTCCCCCAGATACGCTACCGCTAGTTGTGTGGCCCTATTTCCGTTAGGGACTAGAGTCTGGTGACTTGTCCAACAGGATCTGGAGAACCAAGGGTCCACAGCTTACCCGCCCATGCGTGAAACTTGATCCCATGCATGAAACTTCACAGCACCGAGTCTGAATTCCCTGGAGTGATAAGGACCGCCCACAGCGGTTTAGAGGCATTATGGGAAAGCCAAGCCCATCTGCGGCGGCGAAGCCCATACCTCAAGCACGCGGGAGTGGAGTTATCGGCCACCACATGAAGCCCATAACTCGTCCTCTGGGCATAGTCTAACCACAGATGGCGTAAATGAACACAACACGCGTGCTGCAGCAATCGCTCCATGCCTCCGTGTATCAGATCGGTAAGGGTGATGATTTTTCATTTAGCTATTTTCCAAGATCATTCGAGGAGGCAGGTTGAAGGATGATCCAGGAACTGCCCGAACCAAGTCCACTCCATAAGAAGCACCAACGGGGATGAAAAAGACATGACAACAGGCCGTCATCCGATCAGATGCTACACAAGCCCAGCATCCCTAATTGGAGTCACCAGGTGGGGAACTGCGACAAGTAGATGAGTCCAGATTCGTCTTGTTGTGTGGTAGACGACTTGCCATTGTTGGGATAGTTGGGGCGTAAGCCTTGAGCAAAGACGGTGAGGTGTATATGAAAACCCATCACATGATCTGCGAAAACGAGTCTCCAAGAACTCGTGAACCGATGATCGGAAAACATCGTGTGTGATAGGGAACTTGTTATATGGTCGCCTGAAACATCTTCGATGGACCCCTCAATGGAGGAGCCACGTTGTCCTGGCAAGTCATCTGTGACAGTGTTCGGTCTAGGATATGATCGTCCCCAGCGTATACGATGCTAGAAAATAGGCGACCGACACTCCAAGCCAACCCCGGGGATGCTTCGGAAGACCTAGCCGTAGTAGGATACGGTCCATATATGGAATCGACGATGGCGAATTGCCACGGGCGCACACTGTGTCTTTTGGAGTCAGGGTAGCCTCGGGGTAACAGAGAGGGCTAGAGAGAGCTTGGGTCGGTAAGAATCATACAGACACATCCTACACAGACAGAATGACCCCAATGAAGTTTACCCAGCATTCGCCTTCGGCAGAAATGGACGTCAAAACAGCGTGGTCGCCTGAAGGTCAAATTATATGGGTTTGACCGTGGGGGTACTAGTAGTACCCTCGCAGTCGTCGTCACAAGCGGGCCAGAGACTCAGAGTTTCCATTCCGAGCTAGGACGCAGGGACAGCTGGCTATTGATTAGTAGGAGATAATTGCGACGTACGATTTCCTAGCAGTCGTACTTGTGGAATGGCGTCGTAAAACTCGTCCTGGATGCCCTGGATTTCTCGGTACGTGATATCATGCCAATTAAATTCATACCTGATTTGCCCATCTCCACCAAGTTCCGAATAGACTCACCTGGAGATTTATCAGGCATTCTTTGGCGTCCGACTGGGCCATTTGCGTTCCTTCCCACCCTGCGGCTGGTCTCTGCGGCACCCAGTCTTCGGAACCTGGGTACAAAGTATCCGATTTCGTCATCTTGTCGCATCTACATCCCTACTCTCAGCATCCCACCCAGTCACCCGAATCCGATGCCACATCTAGTGGCAATCTCCGCCTCCCTATCTCCGTTAGGTTCTTCTGGTGACCTGTCAAAGAGGAGCGAGTCCACAGTTCGCCCGTCTGTCACTGTGATACAGATTTGAAAGACTGACCATGCGTCAAACCTTGTAGTATTGAATCATAACTTTGTGGAAAGAAACGTTGGAACGTTGATAAGCACCACGCCGCGGCAATTTGACTGGCATCGAGGGAAAACCCATGCCACCAAGCACCAAAAACGTAGCGTTGTATTCCAGCATTCGAGACATCGTCCAACGAGATATGCGTCAATGCGCACGGCGCGTATGCTGTCATCGTTCCTTGGCTGTGCGTGTCAGATCCATCGGGACTCGGGGTGATGGGCATCTCATAAAGACATTTTTCAGCGTCCCAGTCGAGGGGGCGGAGATGAAGAAAGATCCTGGAAATACCCGAGCCAAGTCCACCTGACAACATGAACAACCTCATGAGGGAGCACGAACAGGGATGAACAAGACACCGCAACAGCAAGCCACCATCGCATCACACACACATGCCCAAGATACCTAGATGGCGCGTCATTCCGTGAGAGAACAATGCCAGGCGGAAGATGTGCGGCGACGCGCGCGCGTGCTACAGACTCGCAGACCTCCAGATTCGTCTTGCGGTGGGCTCCGTCCCGCAGTAGTAGATGACGTGCCATTGTCGAGATGGCGAATTGATAGTTGGGGCATAGAGGGGATATATGTGAGCACCCATTAGACGGGACGTCATCCATGGATTCGGGTCTTGGATAGACTAGTGACAGCGGAACACCGTTGTCAACCATTGCGCACGATAGGGTTCTGGTACCTCTCCCAAGTGCCACGAACGCCGTACCTGGTCGAAAGGTGTAAAGGCCACTAAGCTATCTTCGTTGAACAATCCGGGACGGGCAGTTCCCCCCTTCCACAACGTCCAGTCGGGCCCAGGAAACGGTCACCCTCGACAGAAACGACGCAAGGCAAAGGCGAGCGACGTCCAGAATCCAGATACGGAATCGGCGATGGCGAATTGCGACAACCCCGCCCGATTTCTTGGGGTGGAGAGGTTGAACTCCCCTCAGGGTAGCAGAGACTCTGTGCACCCTGCAACCACCTTGGGCAGTCGTTGGTCCGACCATTCTAGAGGAACAGAAAGGACTGGGACGAACGTCGCGGTCATGGAGTATTATCATGCCCATAAAGCTTGAATTCACTGCATGATGATGGCGACGTAGACCGATTGTTACATACATAAAGCTCGGAGCACATGTAAGAAGAGCGAAGAATGTAAACGACAGAGAAAGAAAAGATAACCGAGAGAAACATACCAGCACAGAAAACATTATAACAATCCATATTTGATCATGCATGATCCTACCTCCCTCCATTCATCTTACACCGGAATATTCTCTTTGCGGCCAAGGACCTCCTTCAAGGGGCTCTCTGCTCTCCTCCCATTTACAACTTTCCCCTTTCCAACCTCCATCTCGAAGCTAATGTCCTCCATCAGACTCCACTCCTCCTCTGGCGTCTGGTCCAGCAGACTCGGTTGATGCTTCACATCGATCCTCATTGGGCTCTCCGTCTCCTCTGCCACAACCCCAAGGGCACTAGACCCGATCTTGCTGAGATACGACTTGGCCCTCCCAAATCCCAACGGCGCCGAAGCCGACACAGAACCAGGACCAGAGACGGACGACGGCGGAAGCAGGGTTCCTCCACCCAATCCCAACGCATCAAACTTGCTCACAAATGCCGCCAGCGCCCGCCTCTCCTCCTCCAGCTTGGTCCTCAGCTTCTTCTCCTTCTCAAGCTGCTTCACAAGTTCGCTTGCCCACACTTCCTTCTCTTCCCGCCGTTTCACCTCTGCGGCCAGTCGATCCTCCCACTCGCGTTCAACGTCTTCACGAACTTGGCGGAGGGGCTCGCCGAGGTTGTTTTCGTACCCACGTACGACAATTTCGAGCTCTCGGATAGACTTTTGTTGCTCTGCAATCAGCTTATCTTTGTCCGTTTCGGGTGCGTCGGGGGGGAGCTCGGGACGAGCGAGAAGCGCAGCCTCCAGTGATAGGATTTGGTTAGCTTGAGACTCTAATTGACGTCGAGCAGCAAGGAGCTCTTGTTGGAGCTGCACATCATGTTATCAAATAGCAACAAGTACGTTGGGCGACCCGGGTACTGACCTGGTAAGGCGACATATCAAAATCGACCTTGGACGGACTTGTTGGACGAGATTCGTCCCCTTTGGTCTCGTCCACGGTTTGACTCGTCAAAATGAGCTTCGTCAGCTGCTGTATCCGCGCATTAAGATCTTTCATCGCCTTGGATTCGTCAATTTGCTAGAAGACGAAAAGAACGTGATACGTCGGCTCGCTTCGACTCGGGGGATCGCGGTTCAGGGATGGACATACCTCTTGTGCGCTCAGCCGCCGCTTTCTCTCTGGCGCCTCTGCTTCTCGCTCTGCCAATTTTGTCTTGAGCTCTTCGATCTCCTTGCGGTATCTCTCAATGAGGGCGTCTGTATCGACAACTTCCTTCTTCTTCGCGTTCAGCTGCACACGCTTAATGCGCGACGCAAACTGCAGAGTGTTTGTGCTTTCTGTTACAGCATGAACATCGGGGTTCATGGTGCAAACGACACTGATACGCGCATCCCCAGAGAGTGATGGCTGAAGAAGACGCGTGAGCTTAGAGTTGCGGTAAGGGACGTGGTCGCTGGTGGCAGGAATGGGTGAGTTTTCTGTCTGGGTTTCAGGGGATATAATCATACTTTTTATTCTTGGCGGCATTCTCTCCCAAAGTACCGATGACGCTTCCGAGAGTAAGAAGACTGACAAATTCCATCAACCAACGATTGGCACAAAGCATATCAGAAACAAAGTTACCTGGTATTGATATACTTTCCTTCCCGCGTTCTCTCCTTGTCCGATGTTGCTTTCTCAGACCCTGCGAGATCGATCAGACTCTGCAAATTTCCTCAGTGAAAATCCATGTTAGAAGGAAATGTGACCTCACCAAAACTGACATTTGTACACTCCTTCCTCCAATTGTCTGCAATCTCGTCCCTCCCGGTGTTGGGGGCCTCGCACCTGGTGTTTGTCTACCACTCGACTCCGCCTTCCCCTCGCCTCTTTCTCTGCTTTCAATTACAAGCCTGAATACGCTGTGACTTCGACTACTTCTTTCGTTCCAATCCGTACTCGCAGTCCTGCGATGTCTCTCTCCTCTTTCCATCACCTCGCGTACGCCCTTGAGACTTGTGACGACCTCCTCTCGAAGAGGTGCCAGGATACCCTGTCCAATGATCTGCACAGGTTGCGTCGCCGACACCGAAGGTGGAGAAAGCAGGTCATATATGGTTTCATTGTAAATCTCAAGGTAGGAACAACGAAGCAGATATTCGCGCGTTGGTGTTCTCCTGATGTGAGAAAAGACATCTTTCATGGCTTTTGGGATGATACCTGGTTGGTCTTCACTCCCGGACTGTCACACACACTGAGTACTCGAGAAAGAGAGTTGCTAGGGAATGCTTACAAGTGTGAAGGTTTTTCCACTCGCAGTCTGGCCATACGCGAATATGACGGCATTGTAGCCTTCCATCGCAGCACACACGTGGCTTCTTGCGACAGCATTGTATACTGGTTTGTTTTCAGACCCTGTGAGGACCTCATCAAAGCAGAATTCAGGAGGAAGGCTGAGTCCCGTTTTAGCATGTTGTGGCATCAGTTTAACAACCTTGGGAACGGAAATGTCCCAAGCGTCCTGCGCGGTCGTTGGCCGGATCCTGAAAAAAGCCCGACTAAGCATACATTCACCCCAGACCAACACCAACAGAAGCGCACCTAATGGAAACGAGGACCTTGTCTTCTTTGCCATATTCCGGGGTGGGTAGCTGGCTTTCATCGATATCCCCCGAGACGTCTCCCGGCTCGAGCGTTTGAAAGTCGACGAGCGCCTCTTCTGGGTCGACCCTACTCACATCCATGGACATGTCTCCAGGTCCCATGAACAATCCCGGCGCGGGACTCGCGCCTCTCGGTGTGGAAGGTGTCTTTGGGCGTGATCCATCGTTAGTTTTCGTCGGTGTCCCTAGAACGGGTGTGAGTGATGACCCGTGCACCGGTGCCTTGGTGGTTCGAATCCGAGACTCGGTCGAGATAATCGCCTTGTATTTTTTAGCAGTACTGAAGATGGAGGGGGTAGCGAGATCGCTGCCGGAGGCGACAGAGAGAGGCCGCTTGGGTGTAAACGGGGTGAGGCGGGCTAGTTTGGACGTGGAGGGCGTTTCCATGGACATAATGGCAGTCTCGCTGTTGCTACTGTGATGGCTAATGCTTTTTGTTCTTGGTCTTGCCATTGTCTCCTTCTTCGACTTTGTGTTGGTGGCGGCGGCGGCGGTGGTGGTGGTGGGCGTCGTTGGGGATGGCCTTGTCGTCGTCGAAGGTGTTCGCGGCGTATGTGCGCGAGGTGAATTAGGTTTGATCAACCCTGGGAAATTGGCCAAGACGCGCGGGAGATTCGTCGACGCGTCGTGATCACGTGCTTCAAGATCGTCTCCCGAGGATTTGGTCTTCTTGCTCGAAGCCATCCGTGCGGCGGGTACCCTGTGCTGCGCGGAACCGCCGGGGCAGAAGGACAAGTGTGCCAGTGGTGTACGATACTTGGCGTTGGTGCGTCGCACTATGCGAGGTTGCGTGGTCCGCCTTAGTCAACCGAGTACGTCAATTCAACCATGGATCAAAGAACCTGATCAGGGCCACTGGCAGGTTCCGTGACGCCCCAGAACTGGGTAACGGGAGGACTCTGATCTCACGGACTTTTCGTCGGTACGCATGGATCCAATTCGTCTGTGAACCAAGTTGACGCAGATGGTGCATCGGTATGTCACATGGACGATGCTGAGGCAACTCGTCCAGAGCGCCGCCCTGGCTAAGCTTGCCTTCTGGCAATCGCCATTTTTCCGTACGGCGTGTGGGCAGTCTACACTTCCTTGCCTGCGATCCCGTCTGGCAGCGCCAGTCATCCCCATCGTCCGTTGGATCGACTCACAACATGGAGAATTCAGAGCGCGATGAATCTGGTATGTTGATTTTCATCTGGGTCGGATACCATGATCCAACGATCGATGATCATGCTGATAACAACAACATGGCGAGCGGTCTTGTAGTGTAGCGGTTATCACTTGGGATTCTGATACCATCTTCCCAAAACCCAGGTTCGAGTCCTGGCATGACCTCATCTTTTTATGTATCTATTACTAGATGCCTGCTGCTCGGAAGCCTCTAGTAATCGCGTCATCCATCGCGCAGATCGTGTGCCAGTAAGTTATTTCCTGGTTTTTGGACACAATTGATCACTGTATCTTTGGCCTGGATTGGTTTAAGTAAAAGACCACTCACTAATGGGATCTATATTCTGGGCTCGGGGCCAAAATGAAAATAGGATGATCTGTGCAATCTCCATGACAGCCGGCCATAATGTTATCCTACCGCGAAAACAGCCCGAAGGTAAATCACCTTGTCAACTCTCTCACCATTATGTACCAAACACGACTTCGAAACGTCTTTTGTCAATGGCAGACAATAATTCAGAGACAAACTCGCTCCTGAGCCCTCCTACTCCCTCAGTACCGACGTACCAAACAAGACTCAAGTACTCATCTTCGGGTGAGGAGAGGTTGCAGCGAAACAACGATAAAAAACTAACGGACTCCCCGGAGCTTCTGGTTTCATCGGTTTTCCCCGGGCCGTCGGTCAGGCGCGCGGCAGAGCGGGACAAATATATTGTGTATGGCGTCGCCCGTTCCGAAACAAAGGCGGAGCGACTGGGTGTCGACGAGGGGGTACGTTCCCTGCTCCGTCCCGTCCTGTGGAGACGACGTGACCAACTCAGCCAAGTCAGTTTTACCTTCCACTCCTTATCATCATGATCTGTGAAGTCAGCGGCCCTCCTCGGCGCCGTCACCACCATCGCACAATCCACCCGTCGCACCGGCTCACCCCAAAGCCCACGGACGAGTTCGCCCCGGATACGACGCCCCTCCTGAACCCCGTCACGTTCGTCGCGTGGCGTCCCCACTTTGAACAACCGGTACTCAAGGGCCACTGTGTGAGCGGGATCGTGATCCGGCCCGATCGCCTTGGGCGCATCATAAGCCCAAGATCCGTATTCACGGTTCCATCTTGGACTAGTACAATACACATCCAATTTCAAGATAGACAAGGATAAGCGACACGGACACAGAAACCCTGCCTAATTACGTTCCAGCAATGCGACCCCGGGATGCAATTCTGCCCACGCAAGCCTCTCATCTACCCACTCCTCTATGGACCTGTTGGACCAGACACCGACTTGAAGTGACAGCAAATCTGTAAGACGTTGGAATGGTTTCCCGTGCTCATACATCGCACGCCATTCCATGTCTCCCATGGCCTGCCAAAAGACATCAAATAAACTTCGTCTCTCCTCCGTAGAGCCGCCCTCGTGCCTTCCCTCTGGATCATCAGGGTCCAGTAGCCATCCGGGAACAACGGCGCACTCCCAAAGAGGTGCGACCGTGGTTCCTTCGAAATCTATGAGACCTGTCACCACACCGGATTTGTCGTCGATCTGGCATGCACATAGTTACACAAGTACTCCACGCAAGATGTATCAGACCCTGGCATACCATAATATTCGACAAGCGGAAATCGTCGAGCCGTAGTGAAAATGGTTTTGTTGGCGTAGTTATCGGTTCACCGGGCTGGTTATTTCCCGGGTAGACAGCGCACAGCTTGAGTGCCTTGCGAAGGACGCGTTCCCCAGTTTCAAGCCGAGGTACAGCTGTCTGTGCATCTGCCTCCTCGAGCTCCGACAATACGATAGGACGATGGTGGGAGACAATGTGAAGCTCAGCATGTAAGAAACTCTGGAGATAGTCAGAGGTATTTGGAAACGGCCCGCGATATTGAGAAAGTCGAGTGCTTAATTGAGACGCCGCGTGAGGCACACGAACGACACCATCAAGGGCGCGATAGAATGGTGTACTAACGATAGGCCCGACTGAGACCTCGTTATCTGATTGGGAACGGAGATAGAGGGATCCTGCACGGTCGAAGCGTATGGCAAACATAGCCATGACGTGCTGTGCAACTTGTGAGACAACGCGCTTTTTCACATCCATCGGGATCTTATCCCACTGTGTATTAGCAGGAACACCCGGCACCTTCAATACCGACGTTAGAGCAGACGATTTCCAGATCAATGGACTAACTTTTTGCACAATCATATATTCCGCTCCTACAGGGTTGGAAGAACCCGAATCCCATGCGTAGACCTGGGGAACAGGAATCTCTGTGTGTGCAGCAAGGTACTTGAGAGTTGCAACCTAGTGATGTGCAAGGCGTGAACAAAAATGCGGACCGATCAACACACTGACTTTGCCCCACCTCTGACTCCAGCTTATCCCTCGGAAATGCAGGGGCCGCGACACGAGCGATACCAAGCGCTGTTCCACCTTCCCGGACAACTTCGTACACCTGTAGACAAGAATGTCACAATGAAAAGAGACGAAGACCTTGCATGTGAGTTAACCTTATGATAACCACCCTCTGCCAGCTTTTTGAGTTCACAAGCCGTGCCAAAGTGTGCGGAGACTGCGAGCCCTAACTGATGAAGACTAAAGGTATCGGGGTCTCCCTCACCATCGTAAGAAAACGTCGACACAGCATCCTCTTGCGCCATTGCAAGTTGGACTACAGTGAGGTCTGAATATGAATGACGGTCTGTGATCAAGCCGACTATTCATGACACCCAAACAGCCAGCACAGGATCAGATTACGTGGACATGGTTCATTCGTGACTAGCGTGACTCCCCACAAGGCCGAAGTTGTTTTAGTCTTGGCTAGTCAGGGTCAGACCTCATGATCGGCCTCGTAGACCACTTTGTTGGGCCCGCTGGGACATAGCCTTGCTGAGGTGGGACAATGTTCCAGCCGAATCGGGCGACCGTCAGCATAATGGCCATGGAAAAGTGCAGCAAATTTGGGATATTGTCCAAAATGTTCCACTGTATGTCAGGGTCAGGGGGACGCAACGCATAAAGCCTGGGTTCACTACCAGAGTGAGGCGTGCTCCATCTGTAGCAACAGAAACTAGTGAAGGTATCCGGAATAGAGACTGATGTAGGCATTCACCAGGACATTTCCTTCTGTCTTTTTCTAACATCGATTAGGAACCATCTCCCACCGTTCCCCTCAGAAGACCCATCTGCACGGGCAATGGTGTTGATGTACTCTCACCCTTCACTGAAGACACCCAAACACTATCAGTCTTACTTTGTTACCTTTGCCTTCGATGCTGAACTTTTTCCAATTACTATCTCAATGTTGTCGATTGGAGTGAGTCACAGTGGTAGCTAAAGGACAAACTTGTCAGTGCTTGAAGTGGGTTGTAGGAATATTCTTGTGCAATTACTCTTCTACATTTTCCTATGTGCTTTTAGCCTTTTCTATCCACTTCGCTAGGTGACTGTGACGTCGTATGTGTACCCTCCAATCGGACATACTAAGTGAACTCGTTAAACACCTTGGGTCAACACTATTGACTTCAAGACACAACGCCATTACGCACCAAAGTGATCATATCTAAACTAACAACCCCGGCGTGCCCTCGTACCCGGCGCTCTGCTGCTGCCCCCCGCATTCTGCATTAGTATCTCTACCTACCCATTTATGCATATCACACGCTCGATGCATCAAAGGGGCTCCCATTTATATGACGTTCAGTCCAGCCGCGACCCAAGTTGCTGAAAAACGAAATTTCATAGATCAACCTGCTCAGGGTATCCCCGAGACCGACAAAATGCCTCTATATTATCCCGCATGAACGTTTGGAGGCACGTCGTGCAGAGCCAGTGTCCCGGTTTCCAAGTTCTATACGCTTTCGAGCGACGCAAAAAGATGTCGCAGATAAGTTCGGAGTAAGGCGTATCGTGCCAGATCTGCTCCAGGGTATCCGCGTCGATGTACGCGTTCCACCAAGAAAGCTCGAGAAAGTCGAAAAACTCTGAAGGTGGAACTAGCCCCCGTAAGTAAGACCAGTCTGAGGTCAACACGTCAGCTGATTCGTTCCATGCTCGTAGTAAGAGGGACACCAACTTGACTCGCTCCACAAGGCTGCTCGGGCGCATCGTTGGCCTACTCACGTTGTACTCAGCCCCGTTGAGACAAAATCCGTAGAACATACATTTCAGAGTGTTCACGAAACACTCATCCGGGGATGTTAAGATCCCAATTCTTGGCCGTTTGGATAAACTCGCCGCGTTGAAAACATCACAAAACTGCTCATAGGACGCACATAGAGCAGGAACGACTTTCCGGTCTACGTTCGTCAACTTGCCTCGGAAGGCTTGTAACGTCGTGCTAGGGCCCGACCAGAGAAGATACGCTTCCAAGGAGCGATGGTCTTTATTTTCCGTTCAGGTTGATGATCAGGGATAGAAAGTAGAAACAGTCACTGACTTTTCTGAGCAATAAAACCGGCCCGAATGGCCCACGTCGCCAGGTCGATCATAAACCGCCACGCATCCAAAAGCGGTGCCAACTGTGAAGGTGTGAAGCTTTGCAGGAAATTGGCCTGCCTCCGCCCAATATCCTTCAAGATCTCGGAGAGACGCTTGGACTTGCTTTTTCTGACGACGCGGCTCGCAGGGGCGGCGCGACCGTACAGCGCGCACACAAACCACACTCTGTACAACGCCGTTTGGAATCGCTCAGACTCGTGCGGCGTGAGCCGACTCGAAAGCGAGCGGGGATCCTTGTTTCTGAAATATATGGGATGAGCGGCAGAGAATGTCACAGAAATCGGTCACCTCCAGCTATACAATGACTCAAGCTCTTGAACGACGTCATGGTTAGTGGCAAGCGTGTGCGCTTCTCGCATGGTGACGACAATGCGAAGGTCGTTGGGTTGGAAATCTTGCTCCCTGGGAAGTCTGTTCGCTGCCAGTGGGGAAAGCCACCCATGCCAATAGGATCCGACGTCCGTCATAACTTTGAGAAGCAACATGGCCGGTGGGGTTGCGGGGCCCAGATGGTTAGATACGACAGCGCGAAGGACGGAAGTACGGCGGGTATTGAAGACATTGTATACGAACTTTGAGGATAAGACAAAGGACTCTAGGCTGCGGATGTCGGAGAGCGTGGTGAGGATGAGATCCGTCAGGTCTGCATCAAAAGTAAAGGTGGCTGGGATAGGACGATGTTGCATAAGGATCGTTCGTGACTTGGCTAGTAGTCAAAGGGAATGGTGGTCGGCCATGAAGCTTTGAGGACCGGAGTCAGAAAACGTGAGACTCTTGAATTCCGGCGTTCAAGCAGTGTAGTAAACTATTGTAGCCGTCATGTGGGCCAGTGATATGATGGCAATCATTGCAGTCGAACAATACAGTTCTGAAAAAACTTATGAACTGTACATTCATGGCATCTTCGACAACCTTTACTTCCCCTCCAATCTCTAGTCGTACAAAAAAGAAAAAAAAAGAAAATACAACGCATGGATTGGGGCGGGTACGAGGGCCGGGGATCGTTCAGTCAACTCTCCTTCTGAACATGACCCTGGCACTCGGATCAGGAGACAGCTCCGCCCCAAAACGCAGCGACGGTGGGCGCATCGCGTTGTCCACTAGCTTGACATCGTACGTCACCACGATGTGGGCCAACATGGATCGCATTTCGCTCGCAACAAAGAAACGTCCTGGGCTAAACATGCACAGTCAGTCATTTTTGCATGGTCGTTGGAAAGAAAGGAGCGTACCACGCATGTCGACCATATCCAAAGGGCAAATACTGGGCCGTCGAGGAAGAAAAGTGGTGCTTCACGCTTTCCCCGTCCTCTTCACGCAAGTCGGCAAATCGGAAGGGTACGAATGCGTGGGCATTTTGATAAAACGCTTCGTCATGGTGTATAGATCGCATGGCTGTGACGATCGTGGTGCCTTTCGGTATGAACGTACCGTCCGAGAACGTGAAATCTTGCAGCGCCTTGCGCCTCATCTCCACTAATTGGCTGGATGATCAGAGTCGGACTGACACGGAGAACGGATGGGAAGATCCGTACAACTGGTAATGCCTTCGAGACGTTGGCACTCCTTGATGAAGCTGTCTACTTTCCACATCTTTCCCAGTGCAGCTTTAGACCACCCCTCCTTTCCAACGATTGCTTCAACCTCCTCACGAAGAGGCTTGACATATTGAGGATTCGCCGCGAGGTAAAAAAGCGTATGGGTGAAACTCTGTCATATGACAATCAATCAACCAAGTCAGAGCTGTAACAAGAGATTCGAAGCGTACGGCGGAAGTTGCCTGGCCGCAAAATGGAAAGATCTGAGCGTCATACGTATGCGACGAGACGACATTGGGAACCCACATGAATAGCCACAAAATTCATGACCAATATACGAGTTGTCAAAGATTTTACTGTCGATTCCGGACCCTCTGCCTCTTCCATCAACCATGAGAGAAAGTCACTCTGTCAAAAAACCGATGGTGAGTGTCGATTTCGTTTGCAAATCAGGTTGACCGACAGGCTTGTCGGCCCATTCATTCCCGTACTCCTTGAGGGATCTTTGTCGCTCCTCGATCATCGGACCAAGAAGCTTCATTCCACGCTGCTTGCCTTGATCAACGTTAGTACAGAATCGGGCAGCTATACTGTCACTACGTTCAAAGCTAGGCCTCGCACAGGCGACTGCAAGCGACTTACGGTTTCAGCAGGTCTGGGAACAGCCCGATAATAGCACCACCTTTGGCGACATCCAGAGTATATTGAATGTTGAGATCCAACCAGTCAGCATCACGGCCTAGCGTGATCGAGTAAAAACCAAAAGTAATGGGAAGATGGGAAGGCTCACACAATGGGAGTCCGACAAATACTCTGTTGCTCGTTCTGCAGACTACCATTTGCACACTACTGAGCGCCGGTATACTCTTCCATTCTGTTTGTTCCAGACATTGGTGAATAGCACGCGCGAATGGGGGCGAGGTACTCACCGTCCCCCCTGAGATCCAGCACGTCATCAAAGGCCGTCATCATCTCATTTCTGAGTTCTGGATACAGGGCTCCGATATTCCGGGTTAGTTGTGAGCGTATAATCTGGATATGATAGGGGTTATAGATGATTTCGGGTCCCAATGTATAGTCGACACGAAATCGCTGTCGGTGACAGCTAGTACAGGTTAATCCTACCAGAAGAAAATAGCTACTCACATCGTTTGCGGCTTCATCGAAAGAAAGCACGTCATCGGGAGCTCTCCGTACTTCTTCCACATGCTTGCGGCTGCCAAAAACGACGATCCAACGGTACAGTTCTGCAACCTTGAATGGCGCTGACTTGTGCTGAAATACTGTGCGTGAGTGTGCATGAAATGTGAGAAGCACCAGACTTGCCTTCTCATACCCTTCTTGTATGACGTCCATCGCATTAGTTTGATATCTTAAACCGGCCCAACACGAGCCGAGCCAGCTACCCGACCCGACCGTGGGTATAGTATCCAGCTAAGAAGACCAACCAGAGTTCAAAACAACAAGCGTTTTCGGTAACCGCGCTCACCTTGGAAGGCTGGGACAGCTTTATGGCAACGATAATTGCAGCGGCGGCGACACTACAACCATAAACGCCCGCAAGTAGGTCGAGCGGTCGAGAGGCCATCGGGGAGGCGTTGAAATACAAGGCTGGTGCCCTACATTAGGTATCTTAGCACCCCCCGGATATCGCAGAAACGAACGTCACTCTACCTGGCGCTAAACTTGCCGACTGGATGGTTAACAGGTTGTGGGTATAAGTGTTATGGGTGTATTGGCACGTCGTTCACACGAGTGGTGCTTTCGCGCTTTATGTCCATGAATTGTATGTCATGCCATAAGGTAGTTGATACCGATCTGATCTTCCCCAGGCCTGCTGGTATGACTGTTCTAGCAATCCGGTGACTAAGTCACATGCGTTACTTGATAGGAAGGCGCACAGCTTGTCTTCCAAGTTCAGCTTTCATTCCAGATCTCTGCATAACAAACTTGTTAGGCATCTATACGTATTGCATCAAATCATGTAGATGAATATGTCCCATCACTGATACCTGAGCCACAACACATCCAAGCGGGAAACGCAATCGAATAGCCCAGGCAAAGGATAACCTTGCCTGACTCTTTGTGAACAATATGAGCGATGAAAGTACACGTACTGTGCGATGGGCCTCCGTTGAGGATGGAGGTGGATCCTTCGCTTGTTGTGCCCATATTTAGGAAATGCGCAGTCATAACATGGTACATAACGATCACAAAAGGACGTACAGCACCTGCTTCATTTAGATCTGCAGAGCATTGTGCGCCACGAGAAGCATTTTTGTTCGCATCGCCAGAGCCAGCAGCATTAGTAAGTGATTTAGGCTGGAACGTTTGATGAGTCCCTGCATACAAGCCCGAGGGACAACGGACCTCTCGTTTTCCAAGATATACCCCGACCGTTCGCTAACATGAGGTGTCAAACACACCGCATCCGATCGTCTATGGAGAGCACTCACTCGCTAACGTTTACCCGCAGCCATCCATGAAGGTCCTTCATGCGGGGCATCCGTTCTCACTGGCGACTTGGAAGGAGATTGATCATCATCAGGCCGACACGACTTCATGGGAACTTGTTCAGGCTTATGCGAAGCCTCGTCCTTGTCAGTCTTTCTTGTCCTCTTCTGTATCCACCTTTTAAACGCTTGAAGGCCCCGATGTGATTCAGCAGTGTCGTGACGTTCCCCTGGATTCGCCTGTGCAGCACCCGACGAATGTGATACAGCATGGGACGCGCCCAGTGATGGTGCCTCGTCCTCGCAGGGATTGGCAGAGGAGGTCGGGGATGGTGGCTCCAGCACTGTCAACACAGAGAGGAGAGAATGATGTAGTGAACCAATCTCATCGTAGTTGAATTGGGGCGCAGGCGTGCTCGATGGCACCTCGACCTGCGCGATCGTGAGAACTCGCATCGAGCTGGAAAAGACGAATGAATACATCAAGGAGATCACCATCGCTGTCTCCGCTGCCGGTCTTGGACTTGAGGGAACTGGATTCCCCAGGTTCTTGCTGGTGTACCTACACAATGGAGTGAGCGCAGATCATTTTGGTGACGGAATGAGATGGCACTTACATCTTCAAAGTAGGATGAGGGAAGGATATCACCGAGACTGTGAAGGGTGACTGTCCTGCCTCCGCCAATCGCAAGATCGTAGTTTGCTGAGATGGCCACAGAGTTGACGCGAGCTGGATGCTCGATGACAGACCCGATTTGCCCGAGCGTCGCAGTGTCCCAGAACGAGACCGATGAAGTAGCTGAGGCTGCGATGAATGTGCTGTTCCATGGCAGGGCGATGCATGCAGGTTCGTTGTTGCTGTGGATGGCCCATTGACAGAGTATCGTCCCAGTTGACACGTCGAGACAGCAGATGCCCTCCTCGCGAGATAAGGTAAAAAGTTTGTTGCTGTCAGGTTTCCAAGCCAGGGATTGGTTCAACAACGAATTAACTTGAATTGGGACATCGAAGAGTTGGCGACCGTTATAGCTGTCATAGATCCGAACAGAGCCACGGCGCCACGTAGCAGTGGCGATAAAGCGTTCGTCGGGCGAGAACTTGACCGTAGGAACGACGCCGCTGTGTTGCAAGGGGCCGAGCAGTCGCCTGCCAGTTGAGAGTGACCAGACGCAGACAATCCCGTATATCGATCCCGTCGCAAGTCTCATCCCATCCCGGAGAGCTGTCCACCGCCCCTACCCAATTCTTGTGTTCTCTGCTCTCGAGCACCTTGTTGTGGGTCTCCGCATTCCATACCGTCACCTTGCCACTTCTCGTCCCACTCACGACCCACTTTCCATCTCTTGACACTGCAATATTCAGAATAGTACTCCCGGCATCCATTGGCGTCCCAACCTGCATGCCGTCTTTGACTCGCCAACATCGAATCTTTCCTTCTTCACCGCCACTGACGATGTGCTTCCCATCAGGGAGGAACGCAGCTGACAGTATGTTGCCTTGAACATTGATTTCGATCGACTTCCCTTGGTGAGCTATACTGAAGGAAGGAGTTGTTTCCACTCAGCCCTTGGGTTCACGTCAGTATCGTACGGTACTGCCAAACGTCTCGCCCAGGTACTCACCATGCCTTGGCATCAAACGTATTCCTGAAGACATGCTGGCCAAGTAACAGAACGATGGGAAGCGCCCGTCTCCTTACGGTGGACAACATGTGTCTTATCAATATCCATCAGTTCACACACATATAATTAACTATGGGGGCATCACGAGCGGTAGGTCTTTTGTCCCTCTTTGTTCACGTCTCTACATAGCTATTCGGTCCTCTTTGGCGGTCCTTTTTCCTACCTGAATCGTTTCCCTTTCGCACCGAAAGCGAGACGTGTCGTTCGTCCAGGGCGACAACCGTGCATTGACCAAGGTGTGCGTGTGAGGTCCTCAGGTATTGCATTGATCCTCGTGTCTACATACACGCTCTCTATCACCACCGTAACCCGTCCCCCAACGTACAGAAAGTCTTCCAACCGGTCTAGTCTTTATGATACAGTGTAGTCATTGCATGTAAAAAAAAAAAAAGGGGGGGGGACCCCCCACTAACCACTCTCCAAATACCGACACGCACGATCCAATTGCGCCGACGTCGCCTCGACCTACCCACCATCCCCACTCACATCAGCACCCCACCACACCACACGCAAGAAAAAAACAAAACGACGTACACATCGAGGCTCAAAGGGCTCAAAATGATGCCCGGGAATGTCCCACACCGGGACCGACCGCCCCGCCAACGTTTCCCAAACTCGGACGTCCGACCCAACCACGGTGTCGCCACGTTCGCGGTCGCGGAACCATGCCGGAACGTCCTCGCTCCCGCCGTTGCCATCGGGACAGAACCCAGCCGTACAGCGCAAAAACGCGAGCGCGAGCGTCTGGTCTGCGCGTTGCGTGCCGGCGGGGACGTACCTCTCCAAGAGCGCCGTGCTCTGTCTAAACTGACGCACGACGACGACCGCCATCGATGCATCGATGGTCACGGCCTGCCCATCGCCTCGGAAGAGGAGACGCTCGATGAGCGCGTCAGACAACAACGGCGGTGCCGAAGGCGCCGGCGAATCGATCAACACGACGCCTTTCACGTCAACACCGCGCGCCGTGAGCACACGGGCGATCTCAAACGCGACGACGCCCCCAAATGACCAACCTGTGGCAAGGGTCAGGCTACACACGCGATGGAACGGAACAGAACGGCACGGACCTCCAAGTACCACAGCGGTATCGTGCGCATGTCGCTCGATTGCGCGCGCATACGCTCGCGCCATGTCTTCTAGACTCTCCCACGGCGCTTCACAGAACAAACGGGGATTACGGATCCCCCATACGTCGCGGTGTAATGGCAAGAGACGCTCGTAGTGACTGACGAGACCACTGCCATCGTGCACGAGGTAAAGCGGCGCGTGCGACCTATCCAGACAGTGTTGCAACGGGACGAGCACGACGTCGCAAGGAGAATTTTGGTGACAGATTGGAGATGCCCCACCGTCGCGGTGGATCTTGACGTCCGCGTCCGCCAAGACATCGCACAGCGCCGAGAGCGTGCGACACTTGTTAAACACGTCGTGCGGAATAGATCTGTTCAACGCCACCCTCAACGCCTGCTGCGCCTCGATAGACCCCAACGAATCCAGACCGAGAGATGCCAAATCCGCATCGTCTTGGATCTCCTCTTCGTTTGCGATCCCCAGCACCTCAGCCATGATCTGACGCACGCCCTCCCTGTCCACGCACGAAACAGGCTTCTCAAACACATCCCCGCTCTCCGAGACCAACGTCTGCGGCGAAGGTAGCCCAAATGAACTGCCGCCCGCGTCGTCGTTGACGTCGATACCAACACCAGCACCGCAGAACAGGGAACTACGCGTGTTCGAACGCGACCGAGCAAAGATGACGCTCCGGGGCGACGATGGCGTCACGATGGCGTTGGAATTGGTGCGCGCG
>JBBPQE010000413.1:0-21645 GCA_038092335.1 Boletus vinaceobasis
CTCACCGCGGTGGGGCAGCATTTGTGCGTCCACCCGAGCAGCGACCAGATTCACAGCATTTCCGGACCCGACGATATGGGTCTGTCACAGAGCGTCTCCGGGGACGGCTCGTGCAACCCATCTCAACTAGGTGTGGGGAGTGGGGGTGGATCTGGTGCGGCTCGTCCTGGGGTGTATGGCCACGGGGCATCGCACAATGCACAGGTGTATGCGTCGTCGTATCATACGGTGTTGGACCCCCGATTTGTGGGGGGCAGTGGACAGGGCAGTCGTGGCTATGGTGTCTATGCAGTGCCTCTCGCGTATGGTAGCGGATCGCACCCACCGCGCGCTGTCGATGTCCCGCCCCCTGGGGATGGACGGTCTCGTGCATGGCCTGTCGAGCATGCAGAATTAGAACCCGGGGAAGTGGTGTCTTCGGCGGAATCGGAGTTTTCTGAGAGCTCGAGTCGGAGTGAGGATGGTGAAGTGCCGGTGAAGAAACAAGGTACGTGCAGCGCATTGATAACGTTTGATAACTTATTGCATGACCACGTAGATACAGATGGAGGCGGGAACACGAACAGGACGGGGAGGGAAGGTGTCGCGTGGAGGCGTAAGGACAAGGGCAAGGGCAAGGAGACATCCCCTGTGAACACGATGGTCTCGAGAGACAGCTCCGGCGCAATACCTACGGCTAGCACGTCTCACGTAAAGAAATTGATGGGTACGACCTCCCCGTCATTTCTACACCCATGACTGTGTCAACCTCCTGATGTGTTCTTTCTTTTTTTGCTAGACTATTGCGCAACGCACCGCTGTGGGACACCCTCGTTTTACGAGGCGCCAAGGCAGGATCGGTTTCAGGTATGGATCGTGATCGGCAAGGAGCGGTTTGACCTGCCGACGACGTATGGGACTGTGGAGGAGGGACGGGAGCGGGTGGCGAAGCAAGTGTTGGCGCGGCTATCCAAGGGGTCGGTGTAACAGAGTGTCAAGGTTGCAACGTTTGAACAGGTATGGTAAGGATGGCATCCTATCGACGTTGGTTCAATACTGTAGCACACACTTGTTGCTTTTGGGGATGTAGTTCTCTTGGTTTGTTGCATACGGATGGTATATTTGCACGCACACGACCGACGGACCGGGAACACAACACATGCTTTGGATTCATACGCGATAGTGAAATACAGATGCATTACGATTACTAGAAATACAAAGATGATATCCTATAATACAACATCTCAAGTGGTAAGCAGACGAAGTTGTCCGCACAATCGGACCAACGGCTTGATGTCCCTCGTACGACCACGATCACATTCCTCTTTGCTTTCAATCTCCTCGTCGTCATCACCAGAGGATGGTGTAGCTGGGGATCCGGAGTAGTACGCATCGGAATCGGAATCGTCGGATTCTGAATCCAAATCCGACTCGTCGCCCTCGTCTTCGTCCGCCGGACATGGAGAGGTGGCGGGAGAACAGCGGGCGGGTAGGTACCAGCTACGATACCAACGACCCAAAAAGACCTTGATGTCGGTGGAAAGGACGAGGTACTCGACGTTGCGAGCGAGACCCTCCCACTGGATGTGACCCCGGTCGAGGGCGTTTTCGATATGATCGGTGTTGCCAAAGTACATCCAGTGTAAGAGTGGTTGGATCGAGGATGGGTCTGGAATGGGGAGGAAGACGACGGGGTGGGAGGGTGGCGAGGGGAGAAAACGGGGTAGTCGGCTTCGGGGGATACGAAGCGGGGCAGAGGAGGGTGGAAGCCGAGACGTGCAGATGTTTTGGATGAGGTCGAGGGGGGACACCCCGGTAAAGAGATCTCTGAAGAAAATACTTTTTGCGGACAAGTACTCTCTGTGTAGCTGGGGGACGGATCAGTGGTGAGACGTGATGGAAGTGGCGGATACGTACTCGAAGGGTGACACGAGCGGTGTCCGGGTCGGCCCGTTTCCCGCGCCGCGAAGGGTGGGGTGATGGGCGAGGTGTTGGGATGACTGGGAGTGGACATGAGTGGGGAAGAAAAGGATGGAGGGTGGACATACCGATGGTACAGTTTGCAGTCTCTGGTTTATTCCAGTAGTGGGGGGCAAGACGATGTAGATGCTCAGCCATGATGGGGGACGAAGTGAGACTCTGGTCTTGACGCTCCGGGGAGAACTTATACTTGTCTGAAAATGAAATTATCAGTTACCGATCGGGTCGGTTTCGGTGGCAGTAGCGGCAGCCCCTGGTGGGTCGGCTCGGTAGCAATAGACGCAGCCGAGCCTTGTTTGGGCTACTGCTACCGAACACGTGACCAGTTTCGTATGTTGGGCGGCTCGGTCGCAATAGAGGTGCCTCGTACGAGGGACATCAAGTGGTCCGATTGTGTGGTCTGCTTACCACTCGATGTGACATCATCTTTGTATCTCTAGTAATCGTAATCATCTGTATTTCACTATCGCGTATAAATTCAAAGCATGGTCCCTAGTAGTGTGCACGTTTCTGATTACCCCAATCTTGGTGAACTCATCGGGTCCGTGTGTCGGGTTGCTGCCATTCGGTGGCAATAGTACGTCCCGCAAATGACAAATCGGCTCGGTCGGCACCTCGGTGGCAATAATCGTCGGTAGCAGTAGGCTCGGTGTCATTAGTACTCGGGAATGCTGACTGTGCGGGCCGGACAGTCTTTTTAAATACGTTCGACTCCCGGGCCGGGCAGCAGGCCCGGTGAGCCGTCCATGTACCCCTCTCCCTCCCCACGGGGACCGTCCATGCTCCTCGACCGACACGATGACCATGGTCTCTCCCCTCAAACTGACCTACGACGACCAAGGCTACGTCCTCGTCCCTGATCTCATCCCATCCAACCTCCTTCCCGCCCTCCGCGCTGCCTGCGACCGCGTCATTGCCAAGACCCGCACAGGCGCTTGGCCCCATCGTCGCACGGTCGGCAAACAGTTCCCCCCCTTTGACGACGCTCATCCCGACTCGTGGGGGGTACAACACCTGATGCATCCCGCGCTGGGGGAACCCGTGTTCGCGCAGTGGTACACCTCTGAAGGCGTCAGGGGTGTCGCCAAGGCGTTGTTGGCGTGTGAGACGGAATCGCTCCAGATGGGTACGTTCGTCGGGTGTGATGCTTGTAAAGTGCAGGATGCTAAATCGGACGCGGTTACCGTCTCGATCTTATTGTTGTCCCCTCTGCGGTGTACAGAACTGTTCAATTTGTTGATCAACCCGCTCAATCATGATTTTGCCCTTCGATGGCATCGTGACGACGTGCGGGAGAACGCGACCGCGGAGGAAGAGCTCAAGGCGCTCGCGTCGTGGTCGCATGGGGTACGTATCCTTCTCGTTCATCCTTGGTACCCACCCCCATAATCGATGATCGCTCACGTTCGCCTCGCTCAGGTCCAATGGAACACGTAAGTCCAACACGTCCCCCCACATCCGAAAATGCCCATCTTAGCTTCTCTTTTTCGTCGGTCTAGAGCGCTGTACGAAGACGCCTGTCTTTACCTCGTCCCGAAATCACACAGCGTACCGAGGACGGTCGGTCAACGCGCCCACTCGATGACCCTCGAGCCGCCTCAAGACCCGCTCGCCATGCCTGGCGCCATCCGACTCATCCTTCAACGCAAGTCCCCCTCTCCCTTGCCTCCGAGTCTCTCTGATCTTCCTTCCTCTTTTACTACAGCCGGAGAAACCGTGTTCTACAACTCCAACATCCTTCACTGTGCGACGTACGACGCCAAGCAGCGTAGGGCGACGCTCCACGCGACCATGGGGGATACCCGGGGCGGGTCGGCCCGTGCGCGGAATGTACTCCAGCATGGGTTGCAGTGGATGAAGGAGGCAAAATTCCGTGACACCCTCGATGAGCCGGGTCAGAGGATGCTCGACGCCCTGATCGAGATGCAGAACAACGTCCAGGGCGACGTGGGATACTCCCTCAGCGGTTAGCTGGCAGGAGCGACAGCGTCGAGTCGCAACGTCGACCTGCGTATGTATCACATACCCACCTTTTTTCAAATGCAATCGTGTTCCAAAACTCGAATGGGAAAGAGGTACTTTCTATGCATTGCCTTGACAATATGATCGACTGGTAGATCAGGTATAGCGAAGCCACAACATTGCCTCAAACCTCCTCTGTGGCTACAGGTTCCAGCCCGTGTGATCCTTCTCTCCAACGCTCGCCACACACCCAACGTGGTCACCGATTTACAGGAGGAAACACGAAACCCTTGTTTCCAATCGGACTCCACCCCTCCGTCCGCTCATCCGCGCGAATCAAACTCGCAATGCTCGCGGTATGCCGATGCATCCGCCCCGACTTCCTCGTCGCCTGCACCGCGTGTGGTTGCTGCCGCCTAAGAGGTTCCTCGCCCTGGCCCTGCTGTACGCCCGCGTGGTTGGGATTCGGCGAGCGGTACAAGATGGGGTAGTCCGGCTCGCCCTCGTCCGACAGATCCGCCGACTCGGCTGTGTCACTTGCAAACTCGTCCGCACCGACGACAGGGCGCCGTGCCTCGAGATCGTACTGCTCGTACTTGGACCGCCCGCCGGGTCCACCGGGCGCACGGAGCTCGTCGGGCATGAAGAGGTAGAAGAAGGCGGTGGCAAGACAGGCGCCGCCGACGACGTCAATGAGGTAATGGTGAGTGAGGTACATGGTGCTCCAGTAGAGGACGCCGACGTAGGTCCATACATACCGGGCGGTGCCGTCCCAAAAGTGGGTGATGAAGAGGGCGCCGAGGGTGGCCCAGCCTGCGTGGAGGCTTGGGAAGGCGCCAAAGACGAGGGGGGAGTTGGAGAAGGTGGCTTGGTAGCCGTTGCCGCCAAAGAGGGCGTCGATCCGGGCGAGGCCACCAGGGGAGCCGGGGACGTCGTAGGTGGCGGGGGTGAGACCGTAGATGACTTCGTACCAGGGGGCCGCGCAAGGGAAAAGGATCTGTATGAGAACTGCGGTGAGGTTCATGTAGCCAAAGGTCTTGGCCCAGGTCTTAAGGGCGAGAGGGGGGCGGAAGAGCCAGATAAATAGGGAGAGAATGAGCGGATAGGTGTAATGGATCACGCCGTAGGGCAACCAAGCGATGATGTCGAGGACGGGGTGGGTGAAACGGGTGAGGATGTCGGAAATGTTGGCACCGTAAAGGACGGACTCGAGGGTGGGTAGGAGAACAACGTGGACGGCAGGGCGTAGATTGGAGGGTATGAAACGGTTGGTGTAGAACGCGAGGAGCCAGGCAAAGATGGGGGTTGCTGGGAGGAAGAACTGGGAGGTAAAGGGAATGAGGAGGGCGACGGTGTAGAGGATAGGAATGAGGAGCTTGGAGGGGAAGGAGGGCACCTCCATGATGGTGAGCCAGAAGATAGCGAGGATGATATGGATGATGTAGACAGCATCAGACTTTACGAATGTGTGTGCTTGGAGACGTGTGATCGTATCTGCGGGCGAAAGGGACTTGTCGAGACGACTGACGGCGGCGGAAAACGCAGAGAAGAGCGTTCTCAGCGGAGTAACAGAGCTTGCGCGGAATGTCATTGTGCTATATATCTTGCGAATGCAAAGGTAGAATGCGTTGGTATAGATCCTGCAAGCCATGAGACGACCTCGTCATGCAACAGAAACTGTACGTCGACGCACCGAAACTGAACGAGCGATGCAATCTGGTGTCGTTGAGAGGAACTTGGCCGGTGTGCTGCGCTGGCCGCACTGGCGGGTGTCGAGCCAAGCGGTCAAGTTGGAAAACGTACAACGTGGGAATCCCATCATGAGCATGACATGACCAGCCTCAGCTCGACATGGCGCCCATCGACTTTGCTGTCGTTCGACCATGTTGGCGCAGTGCCAGCCTGACCAGACTCGCCGCTGTC
The DNA here is from genome assembly GCA_038092335.1 of Boletus vinaceobasis. Lineage (NCBI taxonomy): Eukaryota > Fungi > Basidiomycota > Agaricomycetes > Boletales > Boletaceae > Boletus > Boletus vinaceobasis. Next base: position 5,845 of record JBBPQE010000413.1, read on the forward strand.
ATTGATATGTTGGCAGGTACATTGGTGGTACGTACAGGAGGGACCAAGGAAGACCACCAAGTGTTCCCAATTTGGTCCCACAGCGCCGTCGATCCTCTTGCCGGAAATAAGCCCCTTGTATCTTTCACCACGACCACGGTCAAAGGATGTCCGTCCTCAAGAGATTCAGCCTTCTCGGCGACTTTTACTTCGCATTCCACCTCGCCTTTTGGCCCACCGTTCGGCGCATAGTGGCCTCGCCTCCTCTGCTCCTCGACCCGATAGCGGTCTCACGCATATTCATGTCTCATGTCTGGACTACCTTTGGCGCTGGCATCGATGAGAACAACGGCCAGCTCAAGGCGCGTCTCCTCACTCAGAACGCATACGGCGTTGTTCTCGACATTGGCGCAGGTAAGCCCTCACTGCCTCCCCGAGTCACTCCACGTGTTCATCCCGCTCCAAGGCCACGGTCACACAGCCAAATATCTCGACACCACCCGCGTCACCAAATACGTCGCCCTCGAACCCAACGTCCTTATGCACGACGAAATCAGACGTGCCGCAGATGCGGCCGGGTTCAGTGAATCATCCGGCACGCTCGTCCTCCTTACTTGTGGCGCTGAGGACACGACTACCATTCTCACGTCTCTGGGCGGCTATCAACCCGTCGATACCATCGTTTCTATCCTAACCCTCTGTTCAGTGCCGGACCCTCAGGAGACCATCAAATCGCTGACTACTGAGGTGCTCAAGCCCGGTGGGCAGGTGCTCTTCTTTGAACACGTTCGGAATCCGCTGCCCCATATTGCTCGGTGGCAGGCATTTTGGTCGCCACTTTGGGCATTGGCATTTGATGGGTGCGTGCTGGATCGTCCCAGTCAGCTGTGGATCCAACAAGTCGGCGGGTGGGCGAGCGAAGAAGTGTCAGGTGTGGACGACGAAGAAGATACGGAGAGCCTCTTTTGGCATCGGGCGGGGAAATATATCAAGGCTACGTGACGCAATTTTCTTCGTGTGCATTATGCTTTTCAGCACTGCATACCCGCTGCACCATCTAACTCTAAATACTATTCGTTCGCGAGCGTTGTCCATGGTCTCGGTCCGTTGTTTCGTAGAGTCTCGATGCCCAATTCTAATGCTCGTCGAACTGCGGAGGAAATTTTGACTTGTTCATGGACTGCTTGCTGCGGTGCGCTTGCGATCGATCGTACCAAGACGTATTGCCACACCATATTATCGACCGTCATCAACTCCTGAGCATGTTATTCAACGGCCACTGCTTGGCCCCCTTTCCTTTTGACATTTATACTCTGACACTTGTCTCACTTACTTGCCCATTCCTTCCATCATGGCGCCCTCCACCAAGTGCGTTCGTGATCCTCGTCGTGGTGAATAGGGGACTCATATGTATCTCTTCAGTCGAGCTCAACAGTTTGAAACGCTGCAGCTTCACGCTGGTCAAGTGCCTGACCCTGCCACGAACGCTCGGGCAGTTCCCATTTATGCCACGACCAGTTTCATGTTCAACGATTCGGCGGTAAGCTAGGCAGGCGTCACGAAGCGTCGCTGACACCGACCATACCTACCCGTTCCGTAGCACGCGGCCGACATCTTCGGTCTGAGGTGCGTTGATCAAGAGGACCTGGAAAGCATCACATCCTGACCGGACTCGTTCGACAGGACGTTCGCGCACGCCTATTCTCGCATCAGCAATCCCACCGTCGTGCGTTTCCCTGATAGGCTCCCATTGGCGGGGTTCTGTGTTGATACACCCCTCTATTTTGCAGGACGTATTTGAGAATCGCATGGTGGCGCTCGAGGGCGGTGTAGCAGCCGTCGCGACGGCCTCTGGCCAAGCCGCTCAATTTTTGGCGATATCCACGATTGCTTCCGCGGGCGATAACATCGTTTCTACGTAAGCAGTTTCGTCCCAGAGTTTAGACGCTGGAGAGGCCTTGACACAGCCGATAGGTCTTATCTATATGGAGGGGTAAGTCAATATTTTCTCGCATGACTCGAATCACCGTGATTTATGTTCTTTAAAGACGTTCAACCAATTCAAAGGTCTTATTAGATCGAATTGAGCCCTCCATGCGAGTTGCTGAACAGCATTCCCGACAGTTACTTTTAAAAATTTCGGCATCGGCGTCAAGTTCGTCAACGGAGATGATCCTGCAGACTTTGCTGCAGCCATCGACGACAGGACGAAAGCGATCTTCGTGGAGAGTATTGGTAACCCGAAGTATAACGTCGCCCCGATACCAGAGCTTGCCAATGTGGGTTGATTACAAACTTTGAACGATGAATCCCAGTGACACAGAGATACCGCGCATCAGGTTGCCCACATGAATGGCATCCCGTTGATCGTCGATAATACATTCGGGATGGGAGGATATCTCATCCAGCCGATTTCCATGGGGGCGGACATCGTCTGTCCGTAAATTCGTTGCTACTGATGATCAGTCCCTGATGTTCCCCTGTAGTGCACAGCGCCACCAAATGGATCGGAGGTCATGGAACCACGATTGCCGGCGTCGTGATCGACTCTGGTAGGATGATAGCGGCCCACTCTGGATCGCCAACTCATATCAATGGCAGGCAAGTTTGACTGGACCCGCAGTGGTAAATTTCCTTCGTTCTCGTCCCCATCGGAGGGGTATCACGGGCTTCAGTTCAGTCAAACGTTCGGACCTATGGCTTTCGCAGTGAAGCTCCGGGTGGAGTTCATGCGTGATATCGGGCCGGCGTTGAATCCCTTTGGCGCCTTCCTTCTCATCCAAGGTCTCGAGACACTGAGCCTGCGCGCTCAGAGACATTGTGATAATGCGCTTGCCCTGGCAAGGTAACGTCTTTTTCTCACTATCGTGTCCTCATCGGGATTCGACGTCGAACCGTAATCGCAGATGGCTCCGTGTACACCCCAAGGTCGCATGGGTGTCGTATCTCGGATTGGTCGGCCACGAGTATCACGAACAGGCAAAGAGGCTATTGCGCCCCAATACTTTCGGAGGCGTGTTGAGTTTTGGTGTCAGGGGCGACCTGGATGTCGCGAGCAAAGTCGTCGACAGCCTCCAATTGGCGAGCAACCTCGCGAATGTGGGGGACGCCAAGACGCTCGTGATCCACCCGGCGTCGACGACGCATTCGCAGCTGACGGAAGAGGAGCGGGCGGCGACGGGGGTGATGGAAGATTTGATTCGGGTGGGTGTGATGCTGTTGTTGATGCTCTTACTCACGAATCGCGCATCCCGGGGCAATCGTTTTCGTTGTTTAGATCGCGGTCGGAATCGAACATATCGATGATATTGTCGCGGATTTCGAGCAGGCGTTGGAGACCGTGCCTTGATGATGGGCAGCGTGTATGGAGTAGTGACACGGTTGTATTGGGCGCGTCTGTACGATACTTGATATGATCAACTTGACGAGGAAATCAGAACTTGGACGAGCAGTGGCAGTGAACGGCCCGCAATTATGTAATTAATTTCAGTACGACGACTATGTTGCGACATTGCGAATCAGCAGACCAACGCCTTCGTGAATAATGGCGTGATCATATGCCATCCAGCGGAACGGAAGACGCCACCAAACATGACATTTATATCCACCCGGTCTTATCCACCTGCCCTTGTCCCCTCTTATCGTGAACTTCCAAGCGCCCGACTGTGATGGCCGATCCCAACAGGTGAGTACTGGGTCTGTGGTAGAACAGGCAAACTGATCAAGCATCTCGACCAGACCACTCGAATTCGAAACCCTGCAGCTCCATGCTGGTCAGGTTCCCGATCCCACCACCAAGGCGCGCGCCGTTCCTATCTATGCCTCGACCAGCTTTGTCTTTAACGATTCCGCGGTAAGTTTGCATCGTGTTCTTCCGTTTTTGATACGATCGGGCACTCGGACGATTGTTGATTGTTCACTCCCAGCACGGCGCCGATCTCTTTGGTTTGAGGTGAGTAGAACCTATCGATCACGCGGGTCTTGTTTTGTTTCGGAAGGTGCCCGCGTTCTGCGAGTTGTTAGGCTGACTGTCCCCGCAGAACGTTCGGTCACATCTACTCCCGCATCGGCAATCCCACCGTCGTACGTCTATCTATACATACTCCCCACCTAGCGTCCCGTGTGACATGTCTTTCTTTTTCTGTCTTTGTAGGACGTCTTTGAGAGCCGGATCGCAGCGCTCGAGGGTGGGGCGGCTGCAGTAGCGACGGCGTCCGGTCAATCTGCGCAGTTCCTGGCCATTTCTACGATCGCAAATTCGGGAGATAACATCGTGTCGACGTAAGTCCCTCATTCACGCCTTGATCGTCCACGCGCCGCCAACGCTTCTCATCACATCGGTGTGTGCTAGGTCATACCTCTATGGCGGGGTACGCACCTAATTTCGCCTGCCTCGATCTGACTCCTCCTGATCTGTCCCTCGGTTAGACATACAATCAATTCAAAGGTTTGAATCATCCGTCCGTCCGAGACACGTTCTTATAAATACTCCACAGTGACGTTCAAGAAATATGGCATCGGCGTCAAGTTCGTCAACGGAGACGATCCCAAGGACTTTGAAGCCGCCATTGACGAGAAAACGAAAGCGATCTATGTCGAGAGTATCGGTAACCCCAAATACAACGTTGCCTCGATACCAGAACTCGCCAAGGTAGGCAGACTTGTACTAATCTGGGAACGTCCGTTGGACATGATACCCTGTGGCGGTATTAGATTGCCCACGACAACGGCATCCCGTTGATTGTCGACAATACCTTTGGAATGGGAGGATACCTCATCCGGCCAATCTCCCTTGGCGCGGATATCGTCTGTCAGTCAACCCGTCGTTGGGGTATTTGCATCTCCCTAACGTTTCTGCAGTACACAGCGCCACCAAATGGATCGGAGGCCACGGAACGACTATCGCAGGTGTCGTCATTGACTCTGGTATGTATATTCTTTGACCTATTGGCGACTCGACTGACTCTCAGGACAGGAAAGTTTGACTGGACCCGTAGTGGCAAATTCCCTTCGTTCACGTCTCCTTCGGAGGGTTATCACGGACTGGTCTTCAGCGAAACGTTTGGAGCGATTGCGTTTGCGGTGAAGCTTCGCGTAGAACTCTTGCGCGATATCGGGCCCGCGCTGAACCCCTTTGGAGCCTTCTTGCTCATTCAAGGTCTCGAGACACTCAGCCTGCGTAGTCAGAGACACTGCGACAACGCGTTAGCGCTAGCGATGTATGTCACCTTTTTTATTCTTCTCTCCTACGTCCATCCAGGCGTTTCAACTTACTCAAATGACCCACACCTCCAGCTGGCTCGAAAAGCACCCCAAAGTCGCATGGGTTTCGTATCTAGGCCTCGAGACACACAGTTCACATGCACTCGCCAAGAAACTGCTCCGGCCCAATGCGTACGGCGGGGTGTTGAGCGTTGGTGTCAAGGGCGACCATAGCGTTGCGAGCAAGGTTGTGGACGGGCTCCGACTTGCGAGCCACCTCGCCAACGTCGGCGATGCCAAGACGCTCGTCATCCATCCTTGGACGACGACGCACGAACAATTGTCCGAGGAAGAGAGGCGGGCGACGGGCGTGACGCCAGATCTGATTCGGGTGCGTATCGTTTACTCGTGGCGGGTACCGAGATCTGACGTGTAATCCACACACACACCACTGGCATTGCCGGATGCAGGTCGCGGTCGGAATCGAGCACATCAACGATATCATCGCGGACTTTGAGCAGGCGCTGAATACTGTGCCCTGATCTTATGTGTTCGTTCGAATTCTGGAACAGGTTTAAAATTTGATGTACATAAAGGCATGTTGTAGGAGGGGTTCAACACCCTGTCCCACGTCCAGGATACCATTATTGATTCCCTTGTTGTAACATGTACTGCTCCTCATTATACATGCGTCGACGGATGAGTATTTCCCTGGGACGACGATGAAAGCGGGGTTCCACCACTAGTTTTCGTGAAAATGACGTGGTTCTGATATAGCAAACCCGAGTTTAGGCACCCGCTCTCTTTAGTGCCAAGGTGGAGATCTCGACTTGAGAAGCAAAACGAGCAATTGACATGTATTGTCACGTCTCCTCGGTAGTTTGACAAGCACTACCTCACCCATGACCAGGCTTGGAACACCTCCGTGGCCAGCTGCTGGCCGCCGCCGATGGATACCCTCCAGATAGACGTGCCCAGGTCCGCAGGCGGTTTTGAGGCTGCCTTGGTACACGACTTTCCCGCGGGCTCGTCAAGGACTCGGGAGAGGGCACAAGTGTAGCAGCACGCATCTGAATATGGAAAAAGGAATGGAAACGGGGTGGATCTCGACGACTCTCCAATGCGCCTATCACGGTAGACAGGCAGAAACTTGCATACAAGAATGTATTTCCCGTGACGTTTGGCCGTTGGGGTACGTGTTGGTTTGCGTTTGAAGCAGAGGGGTGCGTTCGGTACCGATATGTTCCTGAGGAATACGAGATAGGTTGCGTGGATCATGATACATGAACGGGGCCACGGTGGTGGGTTGATTTATGCGAGCTGTTTGAAAGTGCCTCACCTGCATGAGTACCATGTCCTTGCTGACGCATTGGTGATCCTGTAAAATGACACTGAATGATTCGAATAATCAAATTCACCACCGAGAAATTGGTCAAGACTCGCAATTGTCGGAGTCCTTTGTCCACTATTTACATAAGATCGAGGGGCGGGCTGCCAGCCTCCAAGGACATAAAGGTCTCCCTGTCCGTGTGATGAATGCAAAGAATTATTCGTGTCAACTTGTACATACATGGTCCTTTGCGAGTACATTGTTTTGAGAATACAACCTGTTCCAGAAAAACACATCCATGGGGTACGTCAGTTTCAGTAGCAGCGCACGCGGAAAATGTGTACGCACCGCAAGGTAGATCCACTAGGCACCAATGTATATGTAGAGGATCCGTTGATCCCAGGGTATATTGCTCGAGTGAATACTCCTCAAAGTCTTGTGCAACGCCAGAGCTGCCCGAGTGCGATCAAGGTGACCAGACTCGTCCAGGATATTATCATAAAACCTCGACGTAATCTTGTTTGTGTGTGCATCATCGACAGCCTACACCGTCCCAATGAACGAACGGAATCCGGCGAACGGCATCGCCGCAGCAAGATAGATGACTTCACTCTCCTCGTCTCCAGCAGTCGTATGACAAGCAGACAGATACGCAAACTTGGCGTTCTGCAAGTCATATTGAATGATGTCTTCAATCTTCAATATTCAATAGTCCGTCACCCAATGCAAACCCGGACTCGAACGGATCCTTCCGATTAGGGATCCCATGACAGGCGAGGTGAGCAAAGTCGTTCTTGTTCAATTTTTCACCCACTTTGGCAATACTTGCATCCCGATTTTGAATGCAAGTAAGTGTTGCGACAGGCCCGATACGCTGTGATATGCTGGACAACTCAGTGTTCTCTGTCCCGGAGCCTGCGCCTGCCCTACGATCAAAAAACGATGTTGTTCCATGGGTGGATCCAATAGACTTTTCTGTCGAGCACAAATAAGGGCTGTCAATGTTGGTGTATAGGAAGAAATATAGAGATCCGAGAGCATCGGTTGGCCCTTCCGAAACGGGCCGGCAGCGGGGCACCACCAGATGCGTGATTGACGGGGACACGACTGCGGAAGGATTTTCACAATCGGGGAAACGACTACGTCCCAGAGCTCTCGTAGAAACACCAAAATTGCCCTTGTCATATCCATAGACTTGGAACGGTGGATCAGGGAACGAAGTTGCAACGATGTTCGGAGACGGCTTTCCTGATATGGAGAACAACACGGGCAGGATCTTGGTCGGATAAAAGCATCAGTGCATCGCAGCTGTATTGGCTGGCATTTACAATGATCACTGGTCCACTGGCAGTTGCGACTCAGAGATCTGAGAAGCGCGGGGGACTGGAGGAACGAGACAGGCCAGGCAAGTTGCGAATATCAGTGATGATACCCTACTATTGGGTGTTGAGACGCCACGCTCGATCATGCTGAGAGTCGGCGTTGGGAGGGGCACCAAACACACTGCGGGGGGAGGAAGCTACCTGGGTGAACTTGTCTGCCAGTTTTTTGCCTGTGTCGCAGGATGCTACCACATCGCCAAGAGGAGAGCGAAGGCGAGTCAACTGACTCCCAAAGACACCACGACCTTGTTCAAGGAGCTCGATTGCGTTAGTAGGATCGCCATAGCGAAGACGGGCGGAAAACGCATCGATTGACAGGTGCGTGATGAGCTGTGTGAGTAGTGTAAGATTCTGAGGGAGAGACGGTAGAGTGGCAAAATGGTGAACACTGAGGCGCAAAAATGTTTGGTAAGCCAAAATCATGGTACTGTGTTTGCACTCCTCAGCTGCCAGGATCCATTGTTAGGCACATTCGAGAGCATCAGAAAATACCGACTGGGAGGGGTCGAAGAGTTGGGAATATAGATTGAATGTTTCCTGGAGGTTGCTCATATCATGCATAGGTGAGTTCTTGAATCGAGTATGAAGGGAAAGGGCAAGGTTGCCCAAGAACAAAGCCTGATGAGGGTGTCCCCGTGGACAAAGTTCCAATGCACTGCCTTGAAGCGCAATTGCCCTCTCGAGGTCAGACGGCCTTCCAAGATGGTTGAAACGGATATATAGGTAATGCGCGATGTTGTCCAGTGAAGAGGCTCGAAGAGGATGCCCTTGTGGGCGAAGTTCCAATGCACTGCATTGGAGGGCAGGCGCCTCGTCAAGGTCAGACAGCCATCCCAGCTGCTTGAAACGGGCACGCAGATAATGCCTAGTGAAGAGGCTCGAAGAGGATGTCCCTGTGGGTGAAGTTCCAGTGCACTGCGTTTGAGAGCAGGTGCCTCGTCGAGGTCAGACAGATTTCCGAGCTGGTCGAAACGGGCATAGAAGTAATTTGAAATGTTATGCAGCGAATGGGCTCGATGAGGATACCCTTGCGGGCGAAGTTCCAATGCACTACGTCCCAAGGCAAGTGCTTTCGTCAAGGTCAGACAACCTTCCAAGCTGATTGAAAAGGCTATAGAGGCAAATCGCGGTACCGCCCAGTGAAATGGCTCAATCAGGATGCCCCTGGGGCCAAAGTTCCAATCCACTGCGTTAGAGAGCAAGCGCCTCGTTGAGATCAGACAACCTTCCGAGCTGCTTGAAACGGACATGCAGGTAATTCGCAGTGTTGTTCAGTGAAAGGGCTCGTCCAGGATGCCCTTCAAGTTCTGGGCGAAGTTCCAATGCACTACATTCGAGGGCAAGTGCCCAGCCAGGCTTCCCAACTGTTCGGAACGGGTATGGAGCGAGCTTGCGAGATTGCTCAGTGAAATGGCTCGATCAGGATGCCCTTCAGGGCGGAGTTGCAACTCACCACGGTAGTGGGTAGTGGTCAAGTTCAGACATTATTGGTGCAGAGCGGATGACGTGGACCAACTATACCCTGTGCAAATATTACAGTAAGTCACTCCAGACGCGTAGTCTTTTGCGTCGTAGAATACCTTTAGCGCCAGGTCTTTTTCGTTGCGAACGGTGATCGCTAAGGGTGAGAGAGTGTACGAGCACTGCGCGCGAATACACGAGGCAACTGACGCCCATGCATCTGCGGATAGTTATGTTGTCCCGGATCAGATTGGAAGAAGAGAGTGTACAGAGACATTGAGCAGGGTGCGCATTCCCTTGTCGAACTTCCGGTGAGACCTATCAGTGCTACTAGACATCAATATTAGGACGCGGATGGACACAGTGGACATCGCATGGATGTGTACCTGCACTATAATTCATTGAAGTAATGTCGGAGAATTTATTTTTTCATTGCAATAAACCTTGATAATAATGCATTGCCTAAGCCATTGCAAGGGGTGTTGGAATGCCTTATAATAACACCTGTAAAATCTATTGCAATAATTTACAATAACGACTCTTTCATTAGGATTAGGGTTGCATTGAAAAAATAAAATTGGGACATTTATACGACAATTCTTACCAGTCAATCAGTAGTCCATTCTGAGTGTGTTTAGAATTAAGGTCGGATGGCCTGCTGCAATGGAACTGACCATGGTTACGCTCGGATTTAACCCATTCACAGCGTAAAGTGAACATCAGGAAAGGAATATAGAAAAACAAATCCACTAAAGGAGCGTTATGTATACGGACTAGGAAGTAGGCAAGAAAGAAAAGTACGAGCATCAACGTTCAAGACTAGAGGTGGAACAGAAGCGAATGTAACGGCGGGGTATACGCAATCATGTGTTCCTCTGCCCATGTAGAAAAGAGTTCCAACTTGGCGATACACAGTACATGTCAACAGGCGATACTTATCGTCTGGCACTTCCACGACCATAGCCAGCTTGAAGGTTGTCGAGCTCTGCCTCCAGCTGTTTGATCGCACTGTGCGCCATCTCCAAGTCCTTGTTGAGACGGTCCCGCTCCGCGATCAGCTGTAGAAAATTGCATCAGTTGGGTTCCTCGCGAAACAGCCTCTACATACATGTTGCTCCCACTGTCTGAAACGCGCTTCCTCGGCCTTGACCTGCTCGGTGAAGCGCTTGCGGAGTTGCTCCTCTTCCTCCTTGAATTTGGGGTTGTCCACTTTCTTGACCTTTGGCTCCCCGAACTTCCTTGTCTCCATCTGTTGTTGTCTGTAGTTCTCGTAATGGAGCTCTTCAGTAGTCGAGATCAAGTCCAACATATGTGTCCTGATCAGAAGCGAGCGCAACTTGCGGAAATCGCAGTGGTTCTCGTTCTCGACCTCCGCAACACCCCAAAGGTACTCGCGACCCTTGACCACGCGCCCGTCGGGGGTTTGTACATCTTCAGTCGAGCCGATGATAGAAAACGGCATGGCGTCGGCGAGCATACGAGCGTGCTCTGCAGCAGCCTCGTCGTCGGTCTCAACAGGGGGCTGGTAAATACGGATGCCTTGTGCAGTGATGACCTCCCGGATACGTTGCTTGAAGACAAAGAGATCGTTTTGGGTGAGGGTGTCGGCTTTGGCGATGACAGGGATGAGATTGACACGCGTGCCAAGACGCTTCATGATCTCAATGTCGAGAGGCTTTAAACTTGAAAGCCGGATGTGCATGAGTTTTTATGGTAGGATGGCATGCACAAACTCACGTGTGTCCGGTGGGCCTGATGAAGTACAGACAACAATGAACCCTGAGGTCGGTCTTCTCCCCGCGCTGAGGCTGTTGTTCCTGTCTCATGTAGGCTTCGTGCTGGTCATCGATGAAATCGACAATTGGGGACCAAGAATCACGGTTGTTGACATAGTCCCCGAATCCTGGGGTGTCGATGACAGTGAGCTTGACTTTGAACTGCTTCTCCTCAAGCTCTGCCTTGATGATCTCGACCTCAGTCAGCTTGTCGAGCTGCTTGTGGTGACGCCTATTGTAGTTCTTGGCAGGAGACAACTCAGTGGTGAAGAGCGTGTTGACAAGAGTGGTCTTGCCGAGACCAGATTCACCTATATTGTCCGGAAAGTATTTAACGTAGGTTAAACGCGATAAAATGATGCGCCGCACCGACTACCATCATGGTGAAGTGGGCACCATGCTTGGCAACGATTTTGTGCCTCTGTTAAAGGGCACAGGCGAAGAACGCAACGTGTAGTGTTCAGCGTCTAATACTAACGCGGATGCACGAGAACGAACCTGGTTAGGGAGGTTTGCAATGCCGATGCCATCTGAAAAAGGTGCTGGGGAGGACATGGCTGTGAAACGTGCACTCTGGATGGCGACGCGAGCAAACGGAGAAAATAAACGGGCTACTTTTCATGGTCGTTATTTGGCTCTGTTTGGATCGAGTGCCACCAACCGAATTACGCGCAACCCTCAAGTTACGTACTTGACAAAAACAGAGTTATGTTTCAAGAACCAACCCCCCATCACCACAACGTCCTTCTTGCCATGGCCATGCAGACCATATGGAAGGTGTAGAGACTATATTGAAAGTACACATGATGTTCATCACCCGCGTTTCGACATCTTGGGAAGGAAATATATGCTATTATCACTAGACGGAAGTTGTGGCAACTTACAACTGCTTACCGTGAGTCGTACGCTGACTGAACTAGTCATACAAACCATGCTATTGATAGGAAGACCGACTGTGGTAAGACGCGTCCCTGGCAAGGAATCCAAGACTTAAGTGGTGTCCATTGCACCTTCCTCGTTCACATCCACCGCGCGTTCTTTTCCCTTTCTGGATCCTTTCTTCCTCTTGCGTGGAGACGTGGTGCTGCTCTCACCTTTACTGCTTGACTGCTCCAGCTGACCAGAGGAAGAGGTCTGAGAGGTTATCTTGTCCGAGTCCGCGTCCACATACATAGACGCCACTTCTTCAAGGAGACTCGGTGCATGGTGCTCAGGAGGGATCGGTTCAGGTCGTGCCTTCTCTTTGAGTTGTACTTCTTTGAATCGGATGCGTTGTTCAGTAGAGCCAATATGAACCAAAGAACGCTTGTTTGGCTGCGTGTCGTCTGCACGCTTCGTTCAGTGTCGAGGACTAAAAGAGAATCAGACATCCATCATACGCACTTTTTTCTTCTGTGAATAGGAGCTCGGTGCCGAGAAGCGTGTCATGACGGCCTTTGAATATCGAGCCAGAGAGCTGCAAGAAAGGCGTTGGCGTATCCAAGCCCTTTCATTTTCTTCGTTATTGTCAACGCTATGAACACGTAGGCCTACACTCACGATCAATCTGTATGTAGAAGTGCTCGGGAGTAAAGTAGGCTCTATCACGCCTAGATCAAGCGTGACGTATGAGACCTCTTCCTCTTCCTCGAGATAATCCTCATTGGGTCCAAAGAATTCGACTTGTTTGTATCCCGGCACTAATGTTGTAGCTGGCATTGAAACACCCTTAGGTAGAGCCGTTATATGTTGTTCGAATGAGGAGTGATGTTGTTTGGCAAGACCTTCCGATCCAAACAACGCCAACGCTTCATCTCTTCCGCTTCCTGACTCGGAAATGTCCTTCCGCCCTTCTCCCATTCTCCATAAAAAACTCAGCTCCGCGGCTCGCTCATGGCTCTCCCGGCATTCTCGTGACCCTTACATCAAACAGCGCAACGCATCCCCCAACGCCTATCGTTCCCGTTCCGCCTTTAAGCTTCTCGAGCTCAACGCCGCCTGGGGTTCCTTCCTATCCAAGAAAGATATCCGCGCCGTTGTGGACCTCGGCGCAGCTCCAGGAGGCTGGAGCCAAGTTGTCGCAGAAAAACTCGGGTGGATCGATACTGCCGCTCCGAGTTGGGGTGATGATTCAGACGCCATGTACGACTATGGATTCAGATCAGCACGCGTCCCCAGGACCGAAAGGAATATCGATATGTTGAGTTCATGGAGTTCAAAGCACGGGAGAGGCGTCGTCGTATCTGTCGATTTGTTGCCTATGACGCCGATACCTGGCGTGCACACCATGCAGATGGACTTTTTAACTCCCCAAGCGGGAGCCGCGGTCAAATTTGCGCTCAGCACCCCTGAGAATCCCTCTGGGATGGCAGACATCATACTCTCTGACATGGCGGCTAATTTCTCGGGGTATAAGACCCGAGATGTGGAAAGCAGCCTCAATATATGTCGGTCGGTATTCGACTTTGCAAAGGATAATCTGCATGTAGCAGCAAAAGGACACCGAGGGGGGACACTGTTGTAGGTTAAGATACCATGCGTCGTGACTGTTGCTGACGGACTGTTAAATCTAGGCTCAAACACTTTACCCATCCTTTGTTACAAGAGTTCCGGAGACATTTGCTGGAGCCTAACTTCCAAGTTGTCCATTACATCAAACCAACTTCTAGTAGAGCTGAGTCGGCAGAGGGCTACTGGCTTTGTCGAGGATGGAAAGGCGTGATGTCGTGATAACATGGATCATCTCATACAGCGTCTATGTAGCATGGTGACCATAATCGTAATGTACAAATACAATAATCAGACAGAGGATAACGTGCCGAACATTCACAATATATTCTCAGTGTATCACTCGGCCATGCATGATACGACAACAATTAGGCACCAAAACCATAGAGGGTGCGACCGGAACGCTTGAGGGCGTATACAACATCAAGAGCAGTGACGGTTTTCCTACAAGTAAAGTTAGATTGTGCATAGCGTGCGAAGACTACGAAACCATTTTCTCACCTCTTAGCGTGTTCGGTGTAAGTGACAGAGTCGCGGATGACCTAGTATGCGGAGTCAGGGCAGAACCGAAACAACTCTCCGAACCGTGACTCACGTTCTCAAGGAAAATCTTCAAAACACCGCGGGTCTCCTCATAGATAAGACCAGAGATTCGCTTTACACCACCACGACGAGCGAGACGACGAATAGCCTGGAAAGTTCAGACAAGAGTCAGACACAGCTACAAGGAAGGGAAGCAATACGTTCGGGCTTCGTGATACCCTGTATGTTGTCACGAAGGATCTTGCGGTGGCGCTTAGCACCTCCCCTACGTCACCAGTCAGTGGGCTACCTAATACCAAGGGCCGCAGAGCTTACTTTCCGAGACCCTTTCCGCCTTTTCCACGTCCAGACATTGGTGATAAAGTATGTAACTTGGGTGATGTGACTGAACGTTTGTGATGTTGGTGGTGGTGGTTTAGAGTAAACTGCGCGTCTGCGTTGATTGGCGTGTTATATGCCGTAATATGGAAAGCCGGACAACCGCGCTCGTTCGGAGCACGAAATTCACTACTTTAGGAAGTCGGCTTCTGTAGGACACCAATCACCCCAAAAAAATAGTTACGTGCGAAGATGGATTTTGGAATTTTGGCAGTGCGCTCACTGACTATGAAAGTTTGGATAAGCAAACTTGGTGTCACCGACTATGAAATTCCAGATATTGACATCAATATTGACATTGTCAGTGTGCTTGTGAGTCATATGTAGAATACATGTCATGGTGGGTCAGTATGGACCTGGTGATCAAGACCCAAGACAGGGAAGTGAATTATTTGACCTTTCATCAGTCCTCCAAGGCTCTGAAGACCGGTAACCCAAAGGCTGGCCACAAGCAGAACTTATTACACACATGTTTGTTAAAGTCCAAAGGTCTGGAGGAGTGGAGCTGTAAAGTCCGAGAGAGTCCGGAGCTCAGTCACTGCCTAAGTTGGGTGAAACAACTGTATATGTATTTACCTATAAAGTCCAAGAGAGTCCAGAGCTACAGTAATCAGTCTAAGGTAATATGTATGAAGGGATCTTACTCACCTCAGTTGCTGCCCAAGTCGGACGAAACAACTGAGGTGCTAGATGAGAGAACTAGCTAATTTATAGTATGTGGTTAAGGCACACTTGTACCGAGAAAGTATGCGAACCTGATGCTATTCCGATAGGTATGTAAGTGTCTTTACTGAGCGGTGAAGAGATCTAAAGTTAGGTGGTAGAAACCTTTAAGCAATAGGCTAATAGGTCAGTCAACAAAGTAAGTAGAAGATGAGTGCGAGTATAAACTCGACCCAAAGGGTTCAAGCAAGGTTAATCAAATGAGAAGGGGGAGCGAAGACGAATCCGGGTGTGAACCCAAGTTTCCGGACATTTTTCCGGACTGAGTGGAAACTGGAAAAGCGGAGGGAAAGAGTTCCCAGACGAGAGTGGGTCAGATACGAACGGATTGATTTATCGGATGATGAGTGACAATGTTGACGATGTTGAAAAGGAATTAAGAAAAGATGGGGACCGAAACTTCGATGATGATTTACTCGACAGTACAGGGTTTTTATAGTCCTTAGACTTTTCTAATGACCTGTATTAAATATTCGTAGTATGATAAAAGAAACTAAAAATAGTGATTGCGACGGGCGGAGAGCCACGCGCAAGTGAATCG
>JBBPQE010000414.1:0-21596 GCA_038092335.1 Boletus vinaceobasis
TAAAGAAAGGGAGAGGGGGGGGGGGGGACACACGATGACTGGATCCCAAAAGTGTCGCCGCCAACGGCTTTGGGGTGGTCCCATGGGGACCCACCCGATGCTTTGCTGGTGCATCCTCGGACCGTCGCCCGATGTCCCACCGCTGTGGAGAAGCTCTTACAGGGCACACTGTATGCATCGGGATCGACAGATCGAGGGGATACGTACGGCTAGGCGTTGAGCTTGGCGCCGACGTGGCATGTCAATGTCCTACGGGGACACGAATCAGAAAAAAAATGACGGAAGGGGTTGGGATCAACACGTAGTAAAAGGTGCGTTCGTGACAGGCGAATTGCTGGCGATGATTGGGAGTAGTCAACTCCATCGATCCAGATATCCTTGAAAGTTCAAGTGTGAACCAACAGACGCCGCGAGACGAGACTCACAATCGAGAGAAAATAACATATTACGAATTCCTGCCCGAACAGGGAACCAGAAGGTTGCAAGGAAAGGCTACACTGTCGTCCTCTGCTTGTACCCCCCTTGGACAAAATCCCGGTCATCTCGCGCGGAAAATGTATCTTGGCAACGGGTAGTCATCATCAACTGACCGGATCTACCGAAGGGGTGCTACCTCAGTTGAACTTGTTCACCAAATTAAAAATCTTGGATAAACGACGTTTGCTTGCAGACACCAGAGAGGTACTGGTTGCGCCTACCATGTAAGCTGCAACCTTTCGGCAAAAACTGCCGAGAGCCTCCTGGTTGAAGTTCATTGTTAAGGACGAGCAGCCAGCAACCATCCGAGATGGTTGTGATGATCGGAATTCGTTGTTGGCTTCAACTTGGCAGCCAAGGGTTCATTGGTGATCGATTCCTGGCCCGAGATGACTGTTGCAAACATCATCCTAAATGCATCCAGACAGCAGGATAGGAAGAACCATCACAAGACCGTGCCGAGGCCTGAGGCTCTGTAGTTAGACAACGTCAGTCGAGAATCCATCCCAACATTCTCGAAGATCCGCAATTGTGACAAAACATAGTTTATTCAGAGGGTGGTAATCGAAAGGCACTGGTAGGGGGAGGGTAAAATCGTCGAAACAGCTATAAATCGTGTATACGCTTGAGTAAACAAACAACGGGTGAAGGAAACGGGAAAACATATCAAAAGTACTCGCCAGCCAGGAGAGAAGAGTCCTTTCTTTCAACTGGTCCTGGTACCTCGGGAAGCGAGGTGATACGTAGAGATCAGTGGCGATGTAGCAGGGTGGAAAACACGAAAGTATACTGGCCATAAAACATTCAGGTGACTCAACCAGACGTAGCGCCGACGCCACCACTGCCTTTTCTAGTCCTGATCACTTTGTTCCTCAGGGCTCGCTCTTTCAACTCATTTTCGCGTTTTTCCAACTCATGTTTCGCAACAGCGTCGTCCTTGGCACTCTTGCCCTACTCCAAGAAGACAAAAATTAGCAGCTAGACATTACAGACAATGAAGTCGCCAACCTGCATTTCTCTGTCCTCCCATTTCGACTTGCGGGCGTTCGCTTGACCTTTGATCTTCAGCTCACCCCGTGAATTTTGAGGGAGGTCCGAATCGAGTGCCCTGGAGTGCATTTCTGCTTCGTCGACATCCATCGCGGCAGGGGATGGGCTTCGCTCAGCACGACGGGCTTCTTCGTCAGCCCGATCACGTTCCCTGGAATCTTGGCGACGCGGTGGTGGTGGTGGTGTACGAGAGCGAGATGAACTATCACGCCTACCCTTGCGACCGCCCCTAGGACTTGGACTGCGGCGACGACCATACCGAGATGGCAGCGAAGGTGAACGACTGGAAGGTGGTGTCGGAGATCGAGAAAAACGACGTCTGCGCGGCGGTGGGCTTCGACTGTCACGGCGCCTGTCTTTTCCGCCGCTGTACCTTCTTGGGGGGGAGCGAGAGCGAGAGGGATAACGTCTTCGCCTTCGAGCGAGGGGAGGAGACCGTGAACCGCCTCTAGAGAGGGTCATGGAAGGAGAGCGATGGCGTCTGCGAGGAGACGGCGAGCGGCTATAACGGCGACGTGAACGTTGAGGAGGGGGAGAGCGGGATCGAGAGCGACGGGCCGATGGTGAGCTATATCTCTGGGGTGTACGCGATGGACGTCTGCCGGTGGGTGTGCGGGAACGCCGATTGGAAGGTGGTGGGGGTGAACGAGAACTGCGTGCATCAAACGGTGATCCAGATGGGGAGCGGCGACGTTGCGGTGGTGGGGAGCGCGAGGAAAACCGACGACCTTGACGCTGATGAAAAATGAGGTCAATGAACTTGGCATTAAAGGGTGACGCACCCCACCACCACCACCACGCCCGCCCCAGCCATGGTCTCTACCTCTGCCACCACCCTCGAAGCCACCGCGACCACGGCCCCTACCTCTACCTCTACCCCTCCCACCGCGGTCACCACGTTCAGCTCTTTCGTTTTCTCGTATATCATCCAACCTAGCCCTACGATCCCTTTCACCGAACGCGCGTTGGTCGCTCTCCCTTGCCTTGCGCATTTCTTCCTTCTTTTCCTCTACAAATGTCTTTGGGACACCAGCGGGTGAATCTTGTGCTTCGAGCAAAAGACTCCAGAGTGCCGTCATAAAGGCGGGGGTAGAAGACGTAAGGAAACCAGTCAGGTTGATCTGCATTTTTTTGGGGTCGGGGGTCTGTACGACGTCCACCATTGAATTCAAAGACGGTTAGATGAAACGATGCGCGACGCTTACAGTGTGATTCGGGTCCTCAAGTAACCCCATGGCATACTCAACGACGACCTCGTCTTCAAAGCCAACGAGCTCGGTGACCTTTTTAGCAATC
Organism: Boletus vinaceobasis; assembly: GCA_038092335.1. NCBI lineage: Eukaryota > Fungi > Basidiomycota > Agaricomycetes > Boletales > Boletaceae > Boletus > Boletus vinaceobasis. The sequence continues at coordinate 2,824 of JBBPQE010000414.1, forward strand.
CATGGTTTGATGACCTGCAAATTTACTTTTTTCATGTCCACCTGAGAAAAAGAGAATTTAATCAGCGCGTTGTTAATCTGCAAGGACGCCAGCGACACACTTTTTTCTCGAATTCTGGAGGGAACTTCATGGTCTTGAGTAACTTGAGTTCCTTGTCAGAGAAGCGCCTGTCTTGGTCTGCAGAAGTGCCCTTGAAGAATCCTTGGACGAGTCTCGTCAACACTAGGGAATATCTGGACAAGTTGTGTGGATCTTACCTGCGTCCGCCATGGTTGCAACAAAGGACAGAGTGGTTAAGCGTGAGAATGTGAGTCCATTGGCACTTTCTATTACAAGACTTCTCGCTCGTCAAACCCCACATTTACTTTTAACACTCCTCGTTCGTGCAACACCCTCAAACGTTCTCGAACGACCTTGCCGAGTCCACATTCACCCTTGTTCGAGATGACCACTCGCATCTCGTCCAGATGAGACCATACACACTTCTCAAACACCTTGCTGAGCCCTTCGAAATCAATTGCGGACATCGCGCGGACATCTGCAGGATACAAGGCAAGCGACAGCACGCGCATCCGCGACTTGATCTGCGAAAGGAGAAATGTGAGAGCCTCGAGCGCTCGTTGCGGCGATCTCGGTTCTTGTTCAAACGGGTCCACCAGCGGTGGAGATGGAACGACAAGCCCAAATATGTGACACTCTTCCAGGTTCGTGTTTTCGGCGAGTTCCATCTCCTTCACCAAAGCATCTGCACGCCGTTCACGGTCAGTCAATACCCCGACACCGATCACTATCCGACACTTACCCCCCCTCTCCACGAAATCAGTGTCAAATCCAATATACACCTTCCTCAGACTACCCCCCACTCCCCTCAAAAATCTCCCAACGATCTTGGCCTCCGACACACCTACTCCTCCCATTCTAACACTTTTAATCCTGGGCCCTGACTTTCCCACCTTCCGCTGGTAATCGGAACTCGCCGTGATCCACTCCAAGACGGGCTCCATAGGCACACTCCTAAACCCTACTTCTTTCAACCTCCCTGGAGGCAGCTTGATGGCGCTCTTCCCATCCAATGCGGAATCGAAGAGCCACGTCGGCGTGTTTCTCTGGGCACAGTGCACCCCATCGAGTGTGAGCACCTCCAATTCTGTGAACTCGCCGAAGAAGTCGTACATATCTCTTGTCGTGTGGAACACGAACCCACGCAGCGTCAGACTTTTCGCGTGCTTGAATGCCTGGAGACAAGCCGTGCGCGATTGAAAAGAGAGGCATTCCCAGGTGACGCGTTCTATCCCAAGGCTTTGGATGCGGGGGAGATGGGCCGCAAGATGCGGAAGGGTATCGTCGAGCCATTTTGGATCCCAGGCGTGGCCGCGTGTCTCTCGGACGGACAGATGTACAACGTAGCGTCCAAGGCTGGGTATAGTCCACGTTGAAAGGCTACCGCGCGGCTCGCGTGCATATGCACGTAATAACCGAACAAATGCTAAGCTCTTCTTCCGGCCATTCAGCCGCAAGCTTGCCCATATCCCCATCCTCGCGGTGTTCAGCCAGAGCTTGCATACGAGTGCACAGGTGCAGAGGGTGTCGAGGTCCGCAAAATCATAGGACTCGTCTCGGCACAGTGTTTGAGGCACGCGACGAGCAATGATGTCAATGATTTCGAGATGGAGTTCGGCCGGGAGTGAGGGAAGAGGCCATGATTTACCCGTGGTGGCAGTGAAAGCCGGTATTTCGAGTCGAGGCGACCCCACACCGGGGGTGTCGCGTGCGCCATCCGAAACGAATGTACACGGACTGAACGAGTCCCGATGGCGGCGGGTGGCCAGAGGGTGAGCAAGTACGATCGTCATGGTAGGGATGAAACCGACGTGTAGCGATGTCGAGTGGCGAAGGTGAGTTTATAATCTTGTCGACTGTGAACCAAAGTGGAGATCCAACTCTCGCGATAGGTGATGATCCGGTAGCTGGGCGCGAATATATAGCCTACAGCTTCTTGTTATCTAGGTGTGGGTACGATTCACAGGGTATACGGGACAGTGCGTATAACAACTACTTCCTGCACTGGTGCGTGTCCAAGGCGGGATGATGGAGTGCACCGCACCACAGGAAAACGTGGCAAGCTGACGAAAAACTTATATTCCGATTGTTCGCGTGAGTACAGAAAAAGTACATGCACATCCCCCTTTTACATAAATTTCATCTATCGTATGTCTTGCCTTGTCCTGAGCAGGCTTGTCACCGTACCGTTTCCCCCAGAGCTTGTGTGTTGGCCGAAACATGCGCCGGAGATGTTGGCTGTGGACTCTGTTATCATTTATCCGGATGTTAATCCCAGTTCGGATGTGATGTTGTTTGCCGAGGTGCGTTGTATACGCACTGCAGTCCACACCCGTCGGATACTGCCAGCGTGGCACTCCTGCATTACATTTTAAATCCCTCCGACATGTACCAGGATGGCGCACTGTACTAGCAACGTGGCTACCATTCTCTCAGACTTCCGTCTTCACCTCTCCATTGGGGATTTCTCCATGGATCTCGGGTATGAGCGGTTGAACGCGCCCTGACGAGCTTCTCATTGATAACAATGCCAAGGCCCGGAGCTAGCGTGACCCGAGGCAGTGTGCGGTGGTGATTAAGCCGGTCATCGGAGGTGTGGCGGCGCGACGTCAAGGGCGGAAGAGTGTATTATTGATCATGGTCAGCATGCGGAGGCGCGGCGGTCGTGGACGTTGAGGGGAGAACAGCACGGAGATGATTAGGGATCGTCAGAGACTTGTCACTGTGACACACACGTCCGCATAAGCACTCACCACTTGGTGCTTGAATGTGTCCATCCCGGACTGTGAATACCGTCGGGTCCTCGAGGTATGTGTAGAGGTCGGCGTCTTCACTGTTGTAGTGAATCTGATACGATGGCGTTCAATGTCAAATACCCCACACGTCCGACACAGTGGGCGTGCCTCACCTGCCAGCTCATTTCTTGGATAAAGACTGCGATTAAAACCGACCAGATGCACGGATATCGGCGACGATACGATGCATTAGCAAGTCTGGGCGCAAACAGAGCTCTAGAGGACTCACAGTTCAGTCGCGCCACTCCTACTGCGACGCATGCTGCAAGTGCAATGGGGCCCAATGGGCAGTGAGGCGCAAGGGCGACGTCGTACGTCTCCGCAAGCGCGGCAATGCGTACGAGTTCGGAGATGCCACCGCAGTGGGAGACCTAGAGTTGATAGAGTACGATCGTCGGAAGAAATGGCAGGTCCGTTAGCTGAGGCCGTCTTCATCACTACACAATTCATACGCACGTCTGGTTGGGCAATGTCCAGCGCTCTTCCCTCAAAGAACGGTCTAAAGTCGTGTCTCGAATACAGGCGCTCTCCAGTGGCAATAGGGGCGGAAACAGAACGCGCAAGGTCTGCGAACTCGGATGGGAAGGTTGGGAGAAGAGGTTCTGTGTCCGCCACGCCCCAACATTATCAGTGTGAATCCCTGGGGCCAGTAGTGCCAGACTTGCCTTCAATGAACAGGACGCCCTCCTTTTCGAGTAGGGCCGCGAGTTGGCGGGCCATCCCTTTATGAAGTCGTCCGTGGAAGTCGACACCGACATCCATACCCAGCGAACGGACCTCTCTCACGCGCTCGACGGTCGACTTTAGGGCGTCGGGTGAATCGATCCATGCCACTCCTTCTACATACCATCCCCCAGATCAGCCAGGTACTACCGTTGGCATACACAGATGACCGACCGGTAGCATTCATCTTAACTGCGGTGAATCCTTGCTGTTTCCGCTCCGCGGCTGCTTCGCGTACAGCGCTGGGATGGTCACCGCCGATCCAACCATACACACGGAGGCGATCCCGGACTTTACCGCCCAGCAATTGCCAGATGGGAACGCCGAGCTTCTTACCCTTGATATCCCATAGCGCAATATCCAGCCCTGAGAGCGCCGACTGCCGTTTCCCGGGTGATGTATCAGTGATGGGGGGTACATGATAAAAAGAGATACATGCGGGCGCACCATCAAGACTGGACCACCGCGGTAAAAGCGTGCTCTGTAGGCTGCCTGCCAAATGTCCTCGATTCCGTCTGCGTCCCAGTGGACAAAACGGGAAGCGAGGTCACTCAAGGCGCCTTCGATCGCTTCGGTATGTCCCTCGAGGGTGGATTCGCCCCATCCGACGAAACCCTCTGCGGTTTCGACACGGACGAAAAGCCAGCGTGGAGGGACGCGGAAGAACTAGACCAGGAAGGTGTGGCTGGAACGGAGTCGGTCAAAGTTGGGGGCGACCACGTACCTCGATTTTCGAGATCAGGCTTGTCGCGGAGGTGGTGAGGGACATTGGTCGAGGTTGGCAGAGATGGGCCTGCGGCTTGATTCATCCTAGATTTTAAATACATGCCTGTTGGCAGTCCAATAGCGATGCGAGAACGGTAGTTAGTGTGATCAGGTGTTCGATTCCACCGGCCCGGCGACCAAGGTGAAACCACGGCCCTGCGTATTCCGTAGGTGTCGAAGCCATCTTGCGTAGAAAACCTGGATGCGAACGATAACGCTAAAATCGTAAGCCAACAGGATGTTCCAACATCAGGTAGTATTCAGACAAAAAATACCCAACATAATTGACGAATAATGTACCAAGATACGTATGATCTGGATAAACTACAGACTCGGGCTAACGATACATGTACAAAGACAACGCAAATTCGTTCATTCATGCATCACTTTGCGGCGGAACTGGAAAACTGAACAGGTGTGAGCAGACAAGTGCGCCAAGTAAGGATGACCACCGACTTTGGTAACAGACTTCGTGCCTTCCGAGATCGCGTGCTTCGCGAGCTCACCAGGAAGGATCAGACGTACGGCGGTCTGAATCTCACGGGAAGAAATGGTCGACTTTTTCGAGTAAGCAGCGAGTTCTGTGAGGAGTTAAATGGGCCACGAAATGCGACAAACATGAACATGCATACTGGATGCCTCAGTTGCGATACGCTCGAAAATGTCATTTACAAAGGAATTCAAAATGGCCATCGCCTTGTTCGAGATACCAGTTTCAGGATGTACTTGCTTGAGAACTGGAGATCGCGATCAACGAAATGCAGCATCCGGCTGACGAAGGACGCACCTTTGTAGATATAAGACGAATAGGTCTCCTTGCGGAGCTTTCGACGCTTCTTCTTCTCCTCGCCAGCAGCCGGTGGCGCGGCGGTCTTTGCAGTCTTCTTTGCACCCTTTGCACCCTCTACAGTTTTGGCAGGCTGCTTGGACGCAGTTCCAGCAACGGGGCCTTTTCCGCCAGTGGTGGAGGCAGGTTTTGGGGCCATGACTACGATGGTGCTCTCGATGGCTCCGCAGCGATAGTAGTTGTCACGATGGACGTTAATGACAGAGTCACATCAAAGCGTCGCCCCTAATATACCCGCACGTGATGTTTACGTTTGATTGGCCAGTCGCGTCACGACGCGATGGGCGCGTGGGGGTATAAAAACCGCGTTGACAAGAGCCACATTCTAGTCAACAAACATGCCTGCAAAAACCATTAGTAAAGCAAAGCTTGGTGGTAAAGTCGGCGCTACGGGCGGCAAAGGTCATTCCCGCTCTCAGAGAGCTGGCCTTCAGTTTCCCGTTAGTCGTATCCATCGCATGCTTAGAAAATCTGCCCTCGGTCGCCGTATCGGCACTGGTGCACCAGGTCACTCTCCTCTCCGTTTCGTGTTTCACTTTCTGACTTGCGCACCACGTGTAGTATATCTTGCCGCCGTGCTCGAGTATCTGTCTGCGGAAATTCTCGAGCTCGCCGGCAATGCTGCCCGCGACAACAAGAAGCGTCGTATCAACCCGCGACATCTGCAATTGGCTATTCGTAACGACGAAGAGTGGGTCATTTCGGCTGAATGGTTTCTACCCCTAATGTCTCTTCAAAATTCAGGCTGAGCAAACTGCTCGGCAACGTCATCATCTCTGAAGGAGGCGTTGTACCATTTATCAACCCAGCAGTAAGTTCTCCCTAGTAGGTTGGGCTACCCGCTCATCATATTTTCAGCTACTTCCAGCCAAGTCCAAGAAACAAAGTATTGAAAGTCAGGAAGTGTAAATGTCCCTTGATAACGTATCCCTCTTGTTTCGTATCGTTAGTCGCTCGGCTCGATGCTGCTAATGTACCTTGTACAATACATGTACTTTGTCTGTCACGTAGGTTGTCCCTATCATTCCATGTAAGGCCACGTCGGTCAAATGTCAATCGATATTAATATTGAGATAAGCGCTGTCCCTCGCGTTAGACGGTCCAACTCCAAGATGTTATTGTGCATCTTACAATATTGTATATTACCCAAGCCACTGATATCCATATCTAAGCAGCTTTACCCTCCATGGTACCTTCCACAAGTTCTCCTACCCATGTTTCAAATACCTCTTGAACCATGACCCCTTTTTCGTCAAAGAATGTGCTGTACTCCTTGGAACCTTGCGCACGGTTCTTGGCGAGGAGTGACTTGCCGCCTGACGTAGACTGCACGTAGGTGATGTTCAGCGAATAGGAGGGTGCGTTTGCAGGTAATGGTTGGGGGGAAGAAGCAGAGGCGGGGAGGGTACGTGAGGAAATCGTGATGCGTTCGGTTACTATCCGTTTGGAGAACGTCTTGCGCCTCCCCACAAACACGATATCCCCCTCTACGAAATATGCGTAGAGTGTTTGAAGGGAAGTCAAGATGACATAACTAGAGAAAAGAAGTACATCAGAAACGAGGACGACGCGAGTTCTTTGACGAAACACATGCATTATGAAACCAGCCCAGACTGCAGGCTTGGATTGCTCAAATTCGACTTTCCAGCCGTAGAGACCGGTGACTGCGGCCACGAGTACGCCTGCCCAGCCGAGTGTGAGGCGCACATCCGTGTGGAGATGGATCTGTTTAAACAAATTCGGACGCGAGAGATACTGCACTGCAGTTGAAAGAAACGTTATCCAGGATATGAGAGGAACACGTACCCGCTTCAGAGCATCATCACAGGTATTCTTGAGGTCGGTCGGGCTTGCAGCATTGACTGTGATAGCGTCGCGTTCCTCGGCCGATACTGGAATACTCAGTGGCCCAGGCGGCTTTTCAGGCGAGGCGGAACTACCGCGGCGAGAGCTTGTGACTGGCGCGGCTGGCTCTGGCGGGGGCTCTTTTGCCGATTTTTTTTGTGGCATGCTACCAGAAGGGAGGATGAAGGACAAGACAACACGGCGACGTGTTCCAATATGTGGTGGGAAACGCCATCCGAATTTGGCAACTTCGCCGACAGTAATACGCAAAGTGGAGTCTGCGAGCCAGGTCATCATGCTGCCTGCCAGTGGATCGATAGCAGTCCTTGGCGGCGGTCTGACAGGCCTGTCCGCCGCCTTTCATCTTTCTCGACGATTTCCGACGACACCCATCGTGCTCATAAACAGGGATAGTCGTTTTGGCGGTTGGGTCCGTTCAGAAAGGGTCAAGCTGTCCCTGGCAAACCACGAAGATGTGGAAGTCCTCCTCGAAGCAGGTCCACGGACGCTACGTCCCAATGCGCTCAGTATCCTTGAGTTGGTGTGTCGCCCATGTCCCACTTGACAGTATTGTTGACTGCCGCCGCGAAGACTAGATTCACCTCCTGAACTTGACCCCCTCGCTGCTCACGGTGCCCCAATCTGCCGCCGCTGCCAGGAATCGCTTTCTCCATATCCCAGGCTCGCAGCGAATCCACCGCATCCCATCGACCCCGCTGGAAGTCATCAGCTCACTCTGGGCGCCGAGCGCGCACCTGGGTCGTATCCTCCTCCCTTCCGTTCTTCGGGAGCCGTTGAAGCCGAGAAACAGACCCCTGGGCATCGAAGACGAATCGTTCGATGACTTTCTCACCAGAAGATTCGGTGCCGAGTTTGCACGGGTGTTTGGGAGCGCACTCGTTCACGGGATATATGCTGCAGATGCTAGACAGTTGAGTTTGCGAGCTGCCTTTCCTTCGGTGTGGGATGCGGAAGAGCGTGGACGTGGGTCTGTCCTGCTCGGTTCCTTGCGTGCACCTAGTGGTCCACGATCGAACGAGGGCACGTCTTACGACTTGGGAGGCTTACAGAACAAGATGCGTGATGTCTCCATTTACACCTTCCAGAACGGCATGAGCACGCTTGTAAATGCTCTCGTGAATTACCTCCGCAAACAACCCAACGTGCACATGTATAGCGGGGTAAGAATCACGGCGCTTCGCGTCAACTCAAGGAACAAACGATTCGAGGTAATTGCATTCCTCGACATTACGTTGCTCTTCTAATTCTTTCTTAGGTAACAACGTCGTCGCAAGAGACCCTCTTTCCAACGCATGTTGTTTCTGCCCTTCCGCTCCCTGAATTGCGGGGAGTGCTCTCGCCAGCAACACCACTACCTCACCTTACGACTAACACTTACTCTTCCGTGACGGCTGTCAACCTCGTGTTCAGGTCACCTCCATCTTCTTCGCTTCCACTGCACCCGGACGGGTTCGGTTACCTCGTACCCCGTCCGGTAGACGGCTACGCTGCAACCAAGGGTTCAGGGATTCTAGGCTGTGTCTTTGATTCGTCCTCGGCTGCAGCTCAAGACACCTCAGGCATCGTCAAGATGACTGTGATGCTTGGCGGTCCATACATCTCTGGGTTACTCTCTCCTCTACAAGTTGACATCCCGACCTTACTTTCTGAACTCGCGGACCAACTCGGGCGACCCCTTCCACCGCCCCTGTTCGTTAAAGTTCACTCCAATACAAGATGTATACCCTTATACGCCGTCGGTCATCTACAACGGATGGAAGAGCTGAAGAGTGCGCTCGCATCCGAACCATGGAACGGTCGGATGGAAGCTGTGGGTGCGGGAGTGGGGGGCGTGAGTGTCGGTGACTGTGTGGACGCCGGAAGAAATGTCGGGAGGACGTGGGGCTAGGCTGGCTTGTGTGAGTAGTGTGTCGGTATCACAAAGCAAATTTACGTGCGTCACAAAGTTTAGTGGACCGAGAAATGGGTTTACCCATACTGCATTCACGCTTGGTTGCGTTTCTGTGACACTGGCGATAGGGGGTCAGGGAACGGAGACTCAATAGGCCTTTCTCATGAAGCACAGGATTCGATGATACGGACGCCCTTCGGCTGCACGTCTACCGCATTGTCTTCCCAGGCAAAGGGACCCATCACTCCAACGCGAAGTTAAATCAACGTCACTGATAACACTCCTCTTGTCCAATTCAGGCATCTTAGATGGCTGTAGGTCTGTGTCATCCACCGGCGCCATCGCTTTCGACATGGTCCAAACGCAGGCCGGCGTCCGATCGCTTTTACAATGATCAATGTTCCTTGACCCCGGATGACGGTCGGTGAACAAGCCGGCATCCGTTAGCGATTATGTGGATCCCATTCCGATCGTTAGGTGGTCTCCTGCAACGATCGCAGCGCTCGCACTACGATATATTACAACCACGGCGGATTGTCGTGGCGTCCAGCGTCTCCACAAAACGTGTCTCGACCCTTGCTGTATATGGGCGAGACTGACACGCCCTTCAAGCTGACACTTGCATCTACCATCCTTTCTCCGCAGTCTCGCTCTCAAGATATCTTGCTCCAAATATATTTGTTACCCTTTTTTGATTTCCACATCTCCCCTTCTGTGACTACAGAGCACTCCCTCGATGACCATACCCGTTTATCGACACAACCAGGACCACGACGACTGGGAAGTCGCGTCGCTGTATGACAGCGATGACTGTGGCAGCCTGGTTGGGAGTGCATACGACGAGTCCTTGCATTCCTCGGGTCCCCTTGATGATCCTGCCTTGCGCTTGGAAGGCCACCCTTACGACGATATTCACCCTCGTTTTGTCAATGGGTATCCAGTGCCACAGCAACAACGTCAAAACTACCCTCCAGCAGTGTCCACCCGTCCCGGATGGGACGCGCACTATGTACCCGGGAAACAAAACAACTTTGTCGTACCCCCTCCAGGAGTGATCTTTCCGCCCAAAGATTGGGCCCACCCCCCGCAAGATATATACTGGCCCTCTACGGCCATCCAGATGGCATCCTCCTCCGACATGCCAGTGGGTGCAGGTCTGATGGAGTCACCACCGCCACCCCCTCTACTTCTTTCGCCATCTTCACCACCACGTGCACCGTCTCCATTGATAAAGCGGTCGTCGCCTGTGATGACGATCGTGCACGGTCAACCACCCCACACGACGTCCGTCACTGTGCCCGGTACTGGCACGGGAACAAACGTCAACGCCCATGCATCTCCTATCATGCCACCACGATATCACGAAGTGGCCCATGCCATCCCTCCGCGCCTCGCGGATGCAGGGTGTCAGGCACATTCGAGCGTGGCGATGAGCCCTCCTCGGAGGTCTGTGCATGACATCCTGTCGTCGTACCCACCTGGACCTGGACATGCTTCGGTGCCACGGGGACCACGGCCCAGCGAGGAGTTTGCGGTGGCAAACACACGTTATGGTGGTGGACCTGGTCGCCATCCGAGTTATGGGTCGAACGACCGACCCGATGTACACCCCCCACCGGTGCCAAACAAGTATGAGCACGAACATAGGCATGATCGTGAACACGATCGTGGGGGAACGAGGACGGCGAGACCGCAGACGCGGGAGCGCCGACAGAGCGTATGGCAGCGGTTCGTGCGGCGGTTCAGTCCGTCGCACGTATCAGTCGGACAAACTTAGCTGTTGGAAATGAAACGATAATGGGTAGATGGCAGTCGAAAATGCCAGCAAACCGGAGGTGGTCGCTATATTCATGCATATGACTGGCTACTTATCTTTATCGGTGTCTGGCGATGACACGGAATATCGTATAGTCTCGTGTGGATAAAATGTTTTATTATGTACTGTAGCCATCCGCAGCGTATGATTTTGGGGTCCTCGTGAGGTTGTGCTTGAGCCGAGTTTCCGAGTCGTAGCCAAACAGAAAGGAGGAATCAAAAGCCGCTCCAACATCGAGATCAATGTTCCGAACCATGTCTTCCTAGAAAGGCCCTCTCAAACGGCTTGCTTGGTTACGACCTTCATTGTAACACTTACATACCCGCCCTTCTGAAACACGTCGCCAGATACCCAGCCCAGATTGTCATCGAGTACAACTACACTTGATAGTTAACCCAACGCCGCGCATATCTTTCAATCGCCATGTCTTCTCCCTCCTTCCCGCCCCCACCGCCCCCACCACCATCTACTCCTACGGGTTCTCCTCCTCCACCGCCGCCGCCGCCACCACCACCACCAACCACGAACACATCGACTGCCAACTACTTTTTCGGCTTCGTTATTACCTTTGTTGTCCTCCTTCTCCTCTTTGTCGGGTGTGGCATAGGCTCATGGCGACGGTTTCGATTGATTGGGACGGCATTGGACGAGCGGTTGCAGGACATGGAAGGGACCTCGTTCGTAGGGCGGAAACGCGGTCGACGGCGACTCATACGGCCCGTGTTTTGGGAGACGTGGACGTACCCCAAGCAGTTGACTCGCCTCGCACCAGCCTCGTCTGAGAAGGGCCAATGGGTAGACATGCAGGTCAGTCCCCGCTCGCTGCCTTTTCTCTGCTCTTCTCTTCTTTTATCCGCGTATGCTTGCATACGCCAGCGCTACGTTCTGATTCGTTGGGGCCTAAAACTCACTGACATACGCGTTTGTTTTTCGTCGTCCATCTCCATCTTCTGTGCCCGCTCCATGTTCCATGTAGCCGATCTCTGCGGCGTTCATTTGGTCTCGGTCGAAATCGAAATTGAACGTGCGCAGGCCCAAAGCCGGCGCGTTGACGCAGACGCCAGGGGGATCGGACGAGGGTTCTGTGGGTGCGACGTTACTGTCATTTATCTTTCCCCGACGTCCGTCTCGTGATTGTCACCCGCCGAGACCACCACCCGTCGACCGACCTCCACCAGAGGCCATCCAAGTGGCCGTCATGATCGCCATGCCGTCTTCTCCATCTCTGACGTCTCGTTCGGGGACCAACGAACCGAACTATGTGGGGCAATCGAGGGTGGGGGAGTACCAGATTGGTGTTGTGCGGATACCTTGGTCGTGATGAAAGCACCTGATCCATGGACTTCTGTCTTTATTTTTCTATATCTGAAAAGGGTTGCAAGCAGTTGGGTTGCTCTCGATTCGTGCCCTCACGCTTTCCCGCCTTTCTGCTTCCAACGTACCATAATACGTTCTAACGACCATTGTTACCTGATGTTTACCGTTACCGTTTTCTTTACCCCGCTTTGTAGTGTAGGACAGAGGTCTGGGACCAGCACAACTGACTATGAGTCTATGACGATGTGGACATCCGTTCGGCCTCTATCGCAAACCAGAATCCCAGTCAGGTAAATGCGCGTTGTGACCAGCATCAATGCTCATATGCATGACAAACGTAATTCATGACAGAAAATTATTATAGCACTGCTCAGTCAATAAGGTACTTGCGTTTGAAGAAGGCGCGAAGGTGGAAAATCTGCCATACGCCGAGACCCACAAGGGAGAGGAGCGTGAACCAGGCAAAGTTTTGCACACGCTTATTGGTCGAGACTAGTCAGGGAGACGTGTGAGCATGGGGGTGTGTATGGAGGGAGGGAGGCGTACGATTCGTGTTAGTGAACTTCTCCTCTCGTTTCTTGAGATAGTCTAACTCGTCCACGATCTCTTTGACGAGCCCTTCCAGTTTGCGCATCTCGGTCTCAAGTCCGGATAGAGACTCTTGATTGGCGATGGCACTGAAAGAGGTGGAGTAAATGGACGAGCATAGGGAGGGGAGCGTAGAGGGACATACTTGTAATCGACCGCATCCGCACCAACATCAATGTCGAGGTCGATCGTGCGCGTCATATTCCGTGCAATCTCCATCTTGACATCTATTTAGCGCGTTTAGTCCTACGTTCTACACGGAAAACAAAATGAGCACCACGACGGACCTGGTACCAGATAGTTTTTAAAGCACACGCCAATCTCACCCTCGGCATGGGCGGTGACTGCGAGGCGTGTCTCGCCTTTGATGTCCTTTTTGGATAGGTAGACGTTTCGTTGGGGCGTCGAGTCAATGATCTCAATGTTGATACGCTGACTGGGACCGGGTCCGACGTTGGCGGTGACAATGACGAGGGCATGTGGGTGGGCTGCGTTCCATATGCACTTTTCAGTCGGGATTTTAGCTGGGGAGAGGGAGAATTTGATGGCGGTCGACAAAGGTAGGAAGAGGAGGAGAGAGAAGGAGAGAGAGAGGAAACGGGCAGTGGGGAACATGAATGGAATGGCGGGCTATGTTTGACGTGGTAATTAGCAAAGTGTACTCTTGAGTCTCACACGTGTCAACCGCAAACATACTACATCTTGCTCTGGCTAATGTTTTCTGTTCAATACAACTAATGACACTCCAGAACACCGTTCGGCTTTGGCGCTGAATATCCTTGCTTCGTCTTTGGAAACCCCACCAATATTTACTCGACGACCATGGACCACGTCTGCCCGTCACGTGGCAGCCCCTGTGTCTTGTCTCTCGGCAGATACCGTGACTCCGCTCACCCTCCGATATAAAAGCCCGTCGACGCTCCTTCCCATCTTAACCCATGACAGCTCGAAAGCTACGAGGCTCAGCACGCACAAGACGCGTTCTCCACGCGTCTTTTCTCTGAGCGGGAAGGTCTGAGTATCAGTCATCCTCGATCGTCTCTAGCTGGGACCAGTCTTAACGGACTGAGCGACGTACCAGAAACACAGTTGCCGATTGCGCAATGGCCAACTTTGAAAAGCGTCGCGGTGACTGGGTGGGTGTTTGCCTTGCACAGTACTCACGTCAGTGCTCTCTATCGCAGCAATCGTGTCTTTGGGCACACAATATGGTTTGCAGTCTATGTTTCGCATACTTGTGCAACAGCTGTAATGGGGTTTTCAGACACTGACCAAAAGAGGAGCAGTGCAGCTGGACTGTATGTTGCTGCTGGGAAGCGAAATCCAAACTGCTGGGAATACAGTTCTACGGCCGATGATATGCCACATATCAGAACTTCCCAAGTGACCTGCATCGTCACCCTCTGGTGTATACACTTCACCATTGTCCTTTGGTGCATGGTTATACCCTCCCATTGAACCCTAACTGTATTGTCTTTTCCGCTGGTTTGCCGGTGTTACAATGGTGGTTTCATTCACGGAAACGACCATTGTATGTTGTATGAGGAGACGAGCTGAATCGTTGTCTTGGCAAGGACACCCATCCTTTGGTTCACTTCGTGGCTCGTGGTCCTTGTTGACCACGAAACTCGATTCAGACTACTCTTGGACTGTCTTGGTCTTTTTTGTTTTCCTTGCCTCTTCGTGAGGACGCCACTTTTATTTGAGTGTTTTCTACTTTTGTAGATCTGGATATGGCAGAGTATTCTGCTACCATCTCCAGGCCTACAACCGTACAAGTTACCTGCTCGAAAGGTGAGTCACTCTCAGTTTGCACATGGATAGTATATCATAGTTTATTTATTTCTTATTGTTGATCTTGTGTTACTGAAATGGGAATGTGTATTGCTGGTCTCGCTGTCAGTGTCATTGAGTTTGAACATTTCATCGTGGGCTTTGTCCCACTCACCCTTGTGCTCATCGTCCTCTTGCACTCATGAGTACATACTACTCGTTCCGTGTAGCGGCGGGGGATTGATACGTGTACGCTGCGGCGGCGCCTGGGGATGTGATGCCGTGTTTCTCTGTGGGGAATGCAGCTTCGGCTTGGGTGCTCCGACGCGGGTTTGCAGCGGGGGCCTCCACTTGGAAAAACGACATACTGTATTCACCCCTGTATCGCTGGGCATGTCGTTGTCGTCTACTGGCATATACATACACCATGGTCTCTGCGCGAAGCCGGATCAGATACGCTTCCGAATTGGTTTTGGCGAGAGCGATGACGCTTTGCATTGCACTTCGCTGTCATCTGGCTTAGGTTACAGGGCACTGGTCTTGTGAGCAGCGGTAGGATGGGTATTTGGAGTGTTCGACATCCAAGCGGTTGGGGGTCAAGGTTCCAGTTCAGATTGAGCTCGGGAGCGGAGTTTCGAGTAGACTTGTCGGATACCACTCGTTTCACCCAAGCTTCCCGGCCTTTGTCGATTCATATGCACGATCTTCGTGTCTGCATGTATAGATGAATGTGCTCGATGCCCTTTCTCACGTCTCGTCAATAACCCCAAGAGACAGATAGTGGATACACTCAAGGTCTCGGGGGTTGTCTGTACACTCCGCGCGATGAGATACTAGTAGAGTCCTGCGATTTGGAGTTAGCTGACGACGCGCAACTGACGCAACTTTCACAGCAAGACCGCGTTCAATGACGCCAACGTCCACTGATTGCCTAGTCAATGATTGTCCCAAAAACTAACGAGGTCACTTAGCTGAGACCTGAATAAAATTAAGCGCCAATAACACGAGGCGTCTGTGTGACCGAGAAGAGAAAAACGCGTTTAGGCTCTCTTCGTACATAGCACGACTCGACCACAATACTGTCCTTGACACTGCGAAATGTACGAGCGCGGAGCATGTCGTCAACAGAGAGCGGTGTGTAGCAGTCCTCGGGAGTGACTCCACAATACTAACAATTCAGTAAGAACATACAATAGTGCTTAACACCGGTCGCTCTGATGCGGTGTGGGCAGTCGCCTTCCACCCTGACGGACTACATTTATTCAGTGGGAGTTCGGACGGGATTCGACGTTGGCGAGTTGCAGATGGTCAAGAGGTGGGGAAACAAACGGGGATGGACGTGAGCACCATCTCTGTGTCGAGGGATCACAGGTGGGTAGTCTGTGGGACCACGAATTCGGAGGGGGCAAGCGTATGGGACGCCAAAATCCAGAAAAAAGCCGTCCAGGTGGAAGGCACAAATGATGTACTTGCTGTAGACATCTCGCCTGATGCCACCAGGTTCGCCACCGGTACTGGAAGAGGTGACAATACATTGAACATCTGGAACATCCTCACTGGCGACAGATTGGTTGGCCCACTCCAACATGATGGTGAAGTCGTAGGAGCTAAATTCTCTCCGAATGGCCAACACGTCGCCACTGCCTGCGGGGATTCCATTTGCGTCTTCGATAGTCGCAATGGTGACCAACTCGTTACCATCAAGGGCAACCTCGCTTTTGGATGGGTAGTCACTCCCCTTGCATGGTCGAATAATGCACAGCAAATTTTTGCTGCATCCTCCAAGAGGACAATCAAAGCTCTCGAGGTGTCCACTGGGTCCCTACTAGCTGAGTCGCGGGTTTACAGTTCGCATGACTCGGGCTTCCGGCAGTCTTTCGCTCTAGCTGCCAATGGGAAGTTCCTTACTTCCTTCTCACCGAAATCCATCTTGTTTTGGGACACTTCGACACTTGCTCAAATCGGCCTAGTTGTTGAGGACAGTCAAAGGTCTCGGTCAATTGCTCTCTCCGCAGATCATGGCTATGTTGCCTCTGGAAGATTTGATGGAAAAATCACGATTCGCAATCTCAGCGGTATCCTTCCAGATTCGTACGGTCCTTTCCATGTAAGTATTTGTGCAATTATGATGTTGGTGCATTGAATAATGTGCACATCGACATTCCCCTGTTTCAGGCACCCACTGAAGGGGAAGCTGACTTGGAGACACCACAGCAACAACAAGATGAGGGGCCTTCGACCTCGGGGGCCGCCGACAACAGAGCAGCGGGCGAGACTCTGGTAGGGGTTTATCAACCTGTCACCGAGGAA
The DNA here is from genome assembly GCA_038092335.1 of Boletus vinaceobasis. NCBI lineage: Eukaryota > Fungi > Basidiomycota > Agaricomycetes > Boletales > Boletaceae > Boletus > Boletus vinaceobasis. The sequence goes on from JBBPQE010000414.1 coordinate 19,575, forward strand.
ATTCCACTGACCTCTACATTCCCACACAAGGAGCGACCAACGGCACCAAGACCACCCGAGTCGGAGAACCACGGCAAAGTCAGTGATGATGATTCACTCGAGGTAAGAATTTGACCCTTTCCTTTTCGACACTGATTTTCATGATGGTACAAGGCTGAGGTTCCGACGAGTGCACCTGAACCCCTGTTTGACTATGATGAGGTCTGCTGATTTCACTGTACTCCCGCTTCTGTGTTGACATTGCTGGAGCCACCATCCCCGGTATCATCCGTTTATCATCGTGAGGGTGAAGTAATACCCCAAGGTTCGTCCCCGGCCATATCACTGCTGCCAGAGGCCCTGCTTGTAACCTTTCCTCCCTCAGTACATTGTGTAGAGGAACAGCGCGATGGTACCGAGTCGTCTGGGGGCATCCGGATGGCCAAAAGATGGCTGCGGGCAGTGGCCAAGCGGGGTGACAAGAGTCGGAGTTCGCATGAGCCAGATAGCCCCTACGGATCACTCGGTCGAGTTGCGAATCCCCGATCTCGTTCCAATTCACCGGCGCGAGGGAATACTGCAAACGAGAGACCTTCGTGGATGGCTGCAGGACAACGTGTGCGGGTCAGTATTCTCTTTTGTCGACAAACCGGGTGCGCAGTGTGTCTGACGAATCATCTCAGCGAGCGGTCGCAAAACCCGTAGTGCAGGTTCGTTGTTTGTCTAGCTGGTTTCTCGGGGCCGTTGTTTATCCTCCGTCACAGCCTACCACTAAGACTAAAGCTACTAGAACGAGCCGTTCGAACAAGGCCGCTTCCAGTAGCGGACAAGGGCGTGCAGATACGAAGAAGGCAGACTCTGTATGTCTTTCTCGTGGCCACAGTTCATGTCGCAGGAGCTGACTTCCCATTAGGCGCAGCAATCGACTAATACATCTCCACCCTTGGCCGTGCCAACGGGAGTCCATGTCGTGGTGCGCGTTCACTCTTTTAACTTTGATCTGATCAATAGACTCACGGTAGAAATCAACAGCAAGAAGCAGGCGACGCTACGGTTGCAATCGCGTTCAAGCTACCCGCATGGATGTTGTGTCGAAGCCCGGTCAGCGAAGATGGGATGCATTAATCTATCCATGCTGCGTTGGTTTATCATTTTGGACATCTATTACGCCTGTCATCGCGAATATGAGGTCTGATGCCCGCGTCTGTGGCTGAGCGTGCTCGCATGCCCACTCGGCGGTCAGCCGGTCACGGCGGAACTCACTTGACAAGAACCTGGAGAGCCTTCAGGTTGCCGGTGTGGGAGAAAGGTACTCCAATTGACTCGAATCAACCACACCGACACGTGCGGGGTGAAGCTCCCGTAGTTCACACAGGAAGTGAATTTGCCAGTTCGCTGCCCATAGAATGTGCATAAAGTCGACCTTGGTTGTCGTCCATCAACTTGATTCGACGCTGCCATGTCCCACAACTCTACTTATCCGGCTTCAATATCGGATTCATACCTCCTCCAGACACAAGCACTGCAGGATGACTACGGGGCAACCAGAACACTTGAGTATTATGTAATGTGCATAAAAAACATGTGCGCAATAGATCGTTACTGGTTAGCTGGAACGAGTGAACGAGAAATACACTAGTGCGAGACAGTTTTACACCACAACCGAGACCCACGAATGACAAGAAACCAGTTCAGTGGCGGAACATAGATGTGGTGCATGACAGCCTGTAATCGTATGCCTTCATCGCTTCTTCCAGAGCATCAACGTCCACATCAAACCACATCAAACGACGAGTCCGCTCCTTCGTACCGTTGTCTCCGCTGCTGCTACCTTTGTAGCTCCGTTATGCGGAACCGGCCTCGAACTCCTCCTCGTCGCGGACTTTGTTCCCCCACTTTTATTCGTCGTCCCTGCTCTATTGGCGAGCAACGGGGGTACGAACCGCAGTGGTGGACGGCCGGTATACGTACGTTGTGTTGGTGCTGGGGGGACGTGATGCCTGTCGTTAGCTCCGGGGCTCCCACTTGGAAAAATGGTTGAAT